>JAFEMH010007062.1:0-103232 GCA_022495995.1 Adenophora triphylla var. japonica
ACGGGTTCTCGCGGGGAGAGGAGCACTCTTTTAGGCGCTCGCTTTGTCTTGGATGTAAGTTTTACCGTACTTTTTCTCTTCCTTGCCTGCTTTTATGTACTCGTATGTATACGCTTTGTAGGCGACATAACTTTTCCGTTGACTTGGCGGAGTGCGGTGCTATGAGGTGTTCGATCCGCGAGGATTGGAGCATCAAGGAAGCGTATCGTCCCTGTTCCCTGCCATCTTTGGTTTGGCGAAGAAGGCGAAGAGAGCGGTCTCTTCGAGAGTTGGCACTCGGGTGTCATACGAGGGAGATATCTCGGGCGAACCAGGAGTTCTCAGAGGATTCGATTGACATGGTGGAGTAGGTTCGATCATGTCGCGGTGCGGTGCTCTAGCGAGTTGACGCGGCGGAGGAAGCTCCTGGTGGGGCTTCATAGCGATGCTATGTATCTGGGGGAGAGAGTCACTCGTCAGCACAGGCCGGGGGCCATTCCGTTGGTGCCGGTGGATCCTCCTATGTACATGCAGCATCCTCGGGAGATGCCGGCGGAGGAGTTGGAGATGTATCTGCAGGGAGTGTACTATACCGAGTACATCATAGCGGGGGCCGCTTATGATACCTTCCTGAGGATGAGGCTGAGGAGCCCGCGGGTGCGGCACGGGGAGGAGAGTTCCTGGAGGTCCTCGAGATCTCTCCGCTCCACGCGCTAGGCTGGCGTACGAGGGTTGGACGGTTCACGCGGGCGACTGGTGATCCACGATCCGAGATGAGCCGAGACCACGGTATAGGGTTGACCCTAATACTTCGGTGAAGCATTTCTTTTTGATTTTACTGCATTTGATAGTAGCATTACGCAAATGTTGCATACGTACTTTACGCTTGCTTTACGATGACCTTCTTTCTGGTTTGCGGGTGTGCAGCCGTCTACATATAACGATGCGGTGCGACGGTTGGGCCGGGTGGGCCGCTACTTCAGGAGACTTGTGGACTTCATGCGGTGCGGTTCCCGGAGGAAGCGTGGATGTCCGTGAGCGGGGGCCGTCTAGGCCGAGAGGTTCGTCTGCTCCCACGGCGAGTGGGGAGGACTTTGCACGGGGGATTTGGCCGGTTCGCGGGCGGAGCGGCTGGCTTTGGGCTCCTTCTTCTTCGCGCTCGGGGCAGAGGAGTCCTCGAGTTCGCATACGCCGAGGAGGCCTTTTGCATATTCCGTCTGGAGGAATTTGGCGAGTTTACTGTTTGCGACGGATCGGCGGCGGCGGAAGCGGTATGTCGAGTGTACGGATGACGACGGGACTCGGAAGTAGTCCTTTTCTTTGCTTTCTTTTTTTCTTTTTTTTGTATAAATGCAGAACGATTTGATTTATCTTGTATTTGCAAAAAGGCGCAGTGGGGGCGGGAACACATGCCATATTTATTCTATGATCACCTTACATTGTTATTTTCGGCAAATAAGCAAATAGGTTAATCAAAAATAAATAAAATGAGAAATGCATTAAAAATTGAGCGGGTCAAAAATTAAGCATGTATGCACTGATTTTTAATTATTTGCCTTTGTTGCACGAGCAGGGCGGAAGGGATATTGACATTGGTTGAATGAAATCGGGGGCGAGCACGCGAGATTTCATAGGAGTGAACGAGGGCATGGTTTGGAAATGTTTCCAATTTAGGGGCGGTAGGCTGCGAGTTGACCAAGTCAAGCTGCGAGAGGAAGTCCGGCCGGACTAGAGCGAATTTCAGATTCTTTAAATTGCGGTTTCGGCTTTGCAATTGGTAGAAAGCTGCGCATTGCTTGGTTCATTACGGCTGAATTCTCTCAAACTTCTTAAGGTTTCCTTCACTTTCGACATGGCTCCACTTTCCCAAGTTCGTCTCGGATGCAAGAGCGGTATTTGGACAACTTTCGATCGTGGAGTACGGAACCACACGAGGCGAGAATAAAAGGTTTTCAAAGGCATTTATGGAATGAAATCTGTTTGGGCTTTGAAGGAGCTCATGCCAGATTAGGGATCTTTTGAGAGCGCGTCTCGGTTACAGGACGTACGGAGGAATGTGTACGGCTTTTCGTACAGCGAAATCACTCCTACGTTTGAAGATTTCAGGGCCGTGCAGGAGGACAGGAAGCGGAGCGACTAGTTCTTCCGTATCTTTGGTGGCATGGCCCTTTGTTGAGAAGCTAGTGTCTTTGCTTGGTATCTCTGTTTGGAGAAGCATACGGGATCTTGTCTGAGGATGCGATTATGTTGACTTTTCGGGGCCCTGCCCAGAAAGATTTGCCGGCGAGGAGCGTCTTTGCGTGGGGCGCGTTTGCTCTGTGCGCGATTGCTACTCTGTTCACGTTCACGTCTTTGGGTGTGTGCCATCACGGTGTCTTGGACCTGGTGAGGCGATGCTTAGGAGCAGGGGAGACATCGTGCCGTTGGTCTTAGGCGAGACGTTCACAGGCATAGGTCGGATGGCGGCCGGTAGCCGATACATGTGGGGAGGAGTCCCGCTATGCTTACCGTGGTTGAGGAGGAGGCTGAGATGATGCCGAGGTGCCAATGTCTTGTGACGCTTGGTCCTTCTCTCGACGTCCTCGGTGATAGGGGTGATCGGCGAGTGCTGGAGCTCTGGATGGCCGAGACTTTGCACGCATCACTTGCGATGGTGGGTTCCCCATTGGAAGTTACGAGACTTGTCGGACCACTCGGGAGGGTGCATTTGGTTGTCGAGTGCGGGGCTGTCTCGAGACGTCTTTCTACATTCCATCGTTGGTTACGCGGCGATGCGAGTGGAGCGAGTGCCATTGGCGGATTTGAGTTATCTTTGCTACCTTTGAGGTGGGATCTCTGCGGATGGAAGATCCTTCGACGCTATTGTTGCTCACACGGTGGTGGCAATACACGTCATTTCTGCCCGGGGTTCTCCTTCGCGGAGAGAGGGCATTGTTGCATCGGCATGATATACGGGTAGTACGAAGAGTGTATGGGGAGACACGAGGTGTCTATTTTTGTGGAGACGGAGTGAGTTGTTAGGTGCGATCACTGGACTGGCTCGACCTTGAGAGGAGTGAAGCGAGGGCTAACCACAGGAATCGTGCGGCGATGCCATAGGCGATTATGTGACCGGTGCTTGATCGGGCGGCCAATCGAGCCTTTGTTATGATGGCTCGAAGCGAGGCGGCTCGAAATAGAGCTAGGGAAGGGGCTGCGTTGACGGCCGCGAGGCTTGACGGAGGCGTCGGGGGAAGGGTCCACACGAGCCGGAGTAGAAGGACTACGGAATATTTCCCGTGAAGGTGAAGAACGCTCGCTAGGGAAAAGGGAAGGGGAAGAAGGATGAAGGACCAAGTACGGGAAACTAGGTTGACCTTCTTTGTCCCGAGTATCCACCCATTGTCATTGCGAGACACATTAATTGATTAATGTTTTATTTTAGTTTTGCTAGCGTGTAGCGAGTCAAGAGTTGACCGTGCTTGAACTCATCGAAGATTGTTTTAACCGTAATGAATTTGTAGGTTAAATGAAAAAGTTTTTGAAACACAAGCAATTGATGCTTATTGTATTTTTGTTTTTGAGACCGAACCAATGATGGTGCCCTACGTTCCCCTTTTACAATTGGACTAAGGGGCTCGGAGTCACCGTAGTTCGACACTTTTAGGTGAATTTGAGAAAACGAAGACAAAAGGAGTGCGACCACTGTGTTTTTACAGATCATTAGCGGGAATGTATCCGGTTGGGTATTACTCTTTTAGCACTCTTAATTTGCGGGGACGGTGTATGGGGAAGGGAGAGTTGACTCGTGCTCTTCCTCAAACGAAGTATCTGCGGAGCTTGCTTCCGTTCACGGGGTTCACGAAAGGGTTTCCGTCCAAATACTGCTAGCTTCATGGCTCCTCAGGAGAAGATTCTTTGTACCACGAACGGTCCTATCCAAGTAGGCTCCCACTTTCCGAGGGATTGGTGCGTAGGAGGCTTCTCCTTTAGCACCAAGTCACCTTCTTTGATGTCTCGGATCTTGACTTTCTTGTCGAATGCTCGGGCCATTCTGCTCTGGTAGGCTCGAGTGTGTTCCATGGCTTTCAATCTGCGCTCGTCGAGTAGAGCAAGTTCGTCGTGACGGCTTTGTAGCCATTCGACTTCATTGATCCCGTTTTCCAAGAGGACTCGGAGGGATGGAATTTCCAATTCCACGGGTAACATCGCTTCCATTCCGTAGGTAAGCGCGAACGGAGTCTCCCCTGTGGCAGTTACGGCCCGATGTTCGGTATCCCCGAGAGCTAGATGTAGCTTTTCGGGCCGGTCCCAGACCTGCAGTGGTCATCTTTACGATTATCATGGCGAGAGTCTTGTTGGTGCCTCTCTTGCACCATTGGTTTGTGGTGCAGCAAGGAGATGACTTGTGACGCGTGACTCTGAATTCGGTCAGAAGTTGGTCACAATCTCCTTCGAAGTGGGTCCCATTGTCGGAGATGATCTCGTTGGGCACTCCGTATCGGCACATGATGTTCTCTCGGATGAACTCGGCCACCTTCTTAGAATTGGTACCTTGTACGATCGGCTTCTACCCATTTGGTGAAGTAGTCGGCGACTAGAATGAACTCGTGACCATTGCTCCCTGGTGGAGTGATCTTGCCGATGACGTCGATTCCCCATGTGGCGAAAGGCCATGGCGTAGTCATGCAATAGAGTTCATGAGGAGGGATGTGATTGAGATTGGAGAACCGTTGACATTTGTCGCAACTTCGGACGAAGCTTGGATGCGATGCATTTCCATTGATATCCAATAGTATCCCATACGGAGAATGATCTGTGTCAAAGCTCGGGCGTTCATGTGCGGACCGCAGGCTCCGTTGTGAACTTCGTTCATTAGCTTGCTGGCTTTTTCTTTGTTTACACACCGAAGGAGTGGCCCTTGGTGGCGCTTCTTGTACAACATACCCCCCAGAATGACGAAATGGGATGCCAGGCGTTTTAATGCCATCATGTTTTTGGCTTTGATCCCTTCTTTGTATTTTCCATCTTCATTGGTGAAGGAAGCTTCTCCGTTGTGGAGTGCTTGGTAAATTTGAGTGTACCGGGGTTCGTCGATCGTTTCTTTTTCTTTTTCGATCTCACGGCCAATAGGCGGGTGTTTCCCGTCTGCCTATTACGAGGGTTTCTTGCTTTCCCATCGGGAATTTCGACAAGAGGCGAGGTTGCCGGGCGTACTGCGAAGCGGTTCCTGTCTCTTGGCAAATAGTGGAAAGAGATGTCCTTGAGCGGCGATGAGCTCCTCCGTATGCAGTGGTACTTGAAGGCGAGAATCTACCGTCTTCCATTTGTTGGACACTTGATTGATGATCAATGCTTTGAGTCTCCATATACATCCGGTTACGAGATGTTGCGCTCGAGGCGGCTTCCCGGACTGCTGCCGAGGCTTCGTATTCTGCGGCGTTGTTGGTCGCTTCAAAATTCGGCTTGATGGCTATGGGAGTATGCTCGTCCTTGGGATCGACAAGGAGCATTCCAATACCATTCCCCTTCTTGTTGGCTGCCCCATCGAAGAAGAGTTGCCGGCGGTTTGCTTGTTGTCGAGTGAAAAAGATTCCGTCGTCAGGAAGCTGCGGATCGGGACCCTTAGGTTCCTTTGCTTGGGAAGTCGGCCGGTGATGCGCCATGACTACGCCCTTTGTTGATTTTCGACCATGTACTTGATGTCGAACTCGGCCGGGAAGAATGACCACTTGGCTGAGTCGCATTGACGGGGATGGCTTGTCGAAGAGATATCGGACGGGGTCCATTTTGGAGACCGGGAGCAGAATGTGGCTGCATGTAGTGTTTCGGTTTCCCGACTACCCATACGAGGCGGTACAAGTTTTCTCTATTCTTTGAGTAAGTGAGTTCACTTCCTTGAAGCTTGGAAACTACGAAGTAGATTGCATGCTCAACTTTGGAATCTTTACGCTCTTGTGCCGGCATTGCTCCGATTGACGTGTACATTGCTTGTCGGATACGGGAAGTAGTGGCTTGTCTTCAAGTGGCGGGCACAAAATTGGGGGATTCACCAAGTAGGTCTTGATTTTTTCGAAAGCTGCCTGGCATTCGGAGTCCCAATTGATGTCGGCATTCTTCTTCATCAGTTTGAACATGGGCTCGCAGAGAGATGTCAACTGGTTGATGAAGCGGCGATGTCTTGAAGTCTTCCCATGAAGCTCTTCACTTACGTCGAGTACGAGGTGGCTTCATGTCGATGATAGCCTTGATTTTCTGGGATCGGCTTCGATACCTCTTTACGTAACCATGTACCCCGGTACCTTGCCGCGCTTGACGCCGAAGGTGCACTTCGCGAGGTTCAATCTCATGGAGTGCTTTACGAGTCGGTTGAAGAACTTTCTCGGATCTGTCATGTGTTGCATGTCGATCCTCTGGAGTGGATGATCAGGTCGTCGACATACACTTCGATTTCCTTGTGAATCATGTCATGGAAGAGAGGCACATTGCGGCCGTGGTAAGTAGCCCGGCGTTCTTCGGCCGAACGGCATGGCCGTGTAACAGTATGTCCCCAGGAGTGGTGAAACGATCTTGGCTTGATCCTCCTCGGACATTTTGATGCGGTTGTATCCGGCGAACCCGTCCACGAAGGACTTTACTTGAAATTTGCCGTGGTGTCGACCGGCATGTCGATGTTAGGCGGTGGGAAATCATCTTTAGGGCTGGCCTTGTTGAGATCCCGGAAATCTACGCGGCATCGACCTTTCCATTGGCCTTGGTGACCGTCACGATGTTGGAGAGCCAAGTCGGGTACTCAATCACTACGATGAAACCAACTCGGAGCATTTTCTCAATCTCTTCTTTCACTTGCAAGGACCGCTCTGGCTTGATCTTGCGCGGCTTACATTTGACGAGGCTTGGATTCGGGATCGGGGAATTACGTGCTCCACGATCGAGGATCGAGTCTGGCATGTCTGGTATGACCGGGCGAACACGTCAACATACTCCCGGAGGAGGCTTATCGGGGCTTCTTTTACGCATCGGCGAAAAGCGCCCTTGTGTCTCTTTAGGCTCTTGCGCGACCCCAGGTTCACTTTGGTCATAACCTCTTCGGCGGCTTGGGCCCGGTTGTCCTCTTGGTCGATTACACGCTCGAGAACTTCTCTAATGTATTGCTCATTTAATGTGTACGCTTCTTTATCAATTGAGTTATTAACGTCTTTTAAGTTGTTTGTTAACTTATCAGTTGTTAAAGTGGCAATGAGAGGATACTCCGAACGGTCAGACTTTTCATTAAACGAGAAAGGAGATACATGATTGGCTACATTATCATAGTCCTCCGGCGTAAGGCCATTGGATGACTCGGAAGGGCTGGACTTTTACAGGAGGCCGGCTCGAGAGGGTTTGAGGCCGGGTTTAGGGAGATGTGGGTGCGGGCCCGGCTTGTCTTCCAATTCACTTTGGCTTGCCCTTGGTCAGTGAAGGTTACCCGGTTCTTCGGTGGCATTCTTTGGATGCTTGATGAGGGTTCGGGGATCGAGAGGCTTGGCCTGTTTGTCCCGATCATGGCGATCATCTTTGTTTCGGAGCCCGGAGTCAATCGGGTTTGGCACCTCCATGACTTCTTCAAAAAGACTACGTAGAGAGGTCAGCTGAGAGCGTCTTCTATGAATTACGGTTCCTTACGCTTTGGAGTTCTTGTCTCGAATGTGGCCTTGGCGGGTGATCCGAACAATCTGTTTCCCGTGAAGAGTACCTTGAGTTGCTCTTCCGCATGCAGGATTCCCTTGAATGTGTACTCATCTTTGGGTGTGGTGGCGGTTGGTCCGAGGTAGAGCGGTGATGTCGAGAACGCTCCCTAATCGGATTAGCTTTGAGTCCTACGAAACGCTTGAGGTCCCGTGCTAGGCTGTTCCATTCTTTACGTAGTCTTTGTGCGACTATCTCTGCTTCTTTCTCATCTTCATCGGTTCCACTGTCGGTCCCCTCGGTTACTGGCATCGGATCGGCTGTCGGTCCCTCGGTTATGTCGGTTCCCTTGTCGGTCCCCTCGGTTCTGCTGTCGGTTCCCTTGTCGGTCCCCTCGGTTACTCGTCGGTTCCCTTGGTGAAGTAATGAGCGAGGTCAAGGCTATAAGGTCGTAGGTCGGGTGTGCCGTCGGAGGTTCCCCTTTTGTGAGGCTGCTTGCCTTGGTGCGGGCGAGCCTTTTTTCTTCTTATGTCGGTGGTGTTGGCACGTAGCCAAGCCCACTGGACCGTGGTGTGGTCCTTGACTTCAATGACTTGGTGTTGGCCTTGTAGCCTTTTGCGAGCCCCGAGTCCGGGATGAAGTTCATGAGTTTCATCATCTTCGTGGCGGGAGGAATGCGATCGTGAGACAGTGGAAGGTCCACGTTGCATATTTGGATCTTGGAGGTCTCAGGAGTAAATCCGATTAATGGCATGTCGTCACTATGCTTGATTTCTAACTGCTTTGGAATGTCGTTGGTGTTGGTCCCCTCGGTGGTGGCCATGTCGCCGTAGGCGTAGTTATCTCGTTGCCTTGCATGAACTTGAGCGATGAAGGGTGGATGCCACGCCATTGATTTGATGCGGCCGGGGACGCCCGGGATGGGCTGTGAAAGTGATTGGAATGTCAACACTTGGAATTCGGTGGGGAATCATCCGCTTGCCGAACCGGATATTGAGAGTTGCAATCCCAGAAGCTGTGCGGGAAGTAGAGTCATAGGCCTTGACGAGTGGGTGAAGGCTTCGGATCTGTGGGCTTGATGTCAAGCGGAGTCCATCATCTTGGCGGGCAAGACATTCATTCCGGACCCTCCGTCTACCAACACGCGGGGAAGGCGACGCTCGTCCAGTTGGACCGTGATATAGAGCGGCTCATTGTGGTCAGCCCCCAATTTTGGAAGGTCCAAATGTGAAGGTGATAATGTTGCCGTAGTGGATGTTACCAATCATCGAATGACTTCATGCGGTGTTGCGTCCACGGGGACCATGGTACGGGCCGAGCTTTCCTCTAGCTTGAGCTTGTGAGGATATGAAGAGGTGGCAGAGACCAAGGGAAATGTTCGCTGAGTCGCTTGGTAGTGAGGATCGGGTCCTCTTTCACGGAACTTGCGTCTTGAGTGGCCGGATTGCGGTTACGGCTCCGTCGGCTTTTTGGTGGCCTTAGGTGGTGGTGCATGGATTTGACCCGATCGGGTTAGAACGGCGACATCGAGGCTTGGATCCTTACGAGCAGGGCCGCTCACGAGTTGAGCCAGAGTTAGAGGAGGATTCCTCGTAGCATAGGGCCATATGTCTTTCTTCAACTCATTGATTGTATATGCGCTTCCGGGTGCTTCGGCAGCTTGACGGATTCTGTCCCAGGAGACTGGCTTGGGTTCCTCTGCGGGGAGGTAGCCTACGGATTGCCGTAGGCTGTTCGAATGTCGGTGCACCGGTGATCGCACAGATTGAGCGTGGGTTGCTTGACCCTCAGGGGAGGTTGGAGAGTTCTCGGGCGAGGCGAACGGTCTCCTTGATCTCTTCACGGTATATCGCGTTCCTTTCCTTCTTCTTGAGCATACTCGGGGCATTGCAGGTTGGATGCAGCGATACTCATGGTTTGCTAGTTTTCCTCCACTCTTGGCCCAGATTAACTTTCTTGCAGCGGAGCTGCGTCGAGAGTTAGTGCTGCGTTTCTTCCCATGTGAGAATAGCCGAGCTTCTTTGAAGCTGTGTGCGGCGGTCGAGGTAAACCTCCGTTGGGGAGAGTTTCCTCCTTTGCTTTATACGAGTGGCGGGTATGTCGGAAGGTGAGTACACGGCTTCTCGAACATCTGCCCATGTATTTGGTTCTTTGTCCCAGTTGATCGTTTCTGTAAACGAAATCTGCAGTCTGTGGAACTTCCCTGAGTAATTGCTCAAGACGAATTTCCATCCTTCTTTTGTTTTTGAATAGACCTTCCTCTCTGAGTTGGCCTTTCAATTTGAGTACGGAAATGATCCGCTCCCATCCTCCCAGGACCCTTGGGAGTCCGGTTTTGTTAACTTCATGTCCAGCTTGGAAGAGAATAGTTTCATCGTCTTCGTCGTCGCTCTCGTGGAGAACTTGCTTTCCTCGGGGAGGTAAGCACTGAGATCCGTTCTGTTGTGCCGTTCCATCTCCTAGGTCATCGGGACCGTTGACCACCCTTGTTTGGAGGAGGGGGTTGGATGAGAACAAACGATAGTCGAGGAAGTTGCCGTGAGCAAAACCTTTGAGGTCGAACTGGTCTAGAGTGGCCTCTAGATTTACGTACGAATTTGCTGTGACACTTTAAGGGCTTGGTCCCTGTAGGTCTTTCGAGCTTGGTCTTCGTCCCAAAGACGGCTTTCTTGAGCGGCTAGTTCCATGAGGGCTTTCCTTGCGAGAGCTAAGCAGTCTCCGTAGGTGCGCGCCGTCTGACTAGTGTCCAGAACTGTCATTACATTCAAATCGCCGAACGGCGGGAACACTTGGATTACGTTGACGAAGGAAGTCGGACTGGGACATTCCATGCGGCCTTCCTTGATCTCGATTACCAAGAAGTTTGCCCATATTTGCTTGATTGACCCCACGGGGGTGTTGAATTCTGCAATGTTGACAGTCTCGTGATCTCGCTCGATCGCCAAGTCTATCAGAGCTAGCGGTCGGCGCGGGATGTACGAATCCGGGGCCGTGACGGGTGGGAGCGAGAATCGGCTGGAGCATGTTGATGCTTTGAGGTGGTCATTTCCTATGTCGGAAGTTGACTACGCCTTGCGGGAAAGACTTTCCACGAGATGTTTTCGGGGTGGGCTGCCGGAAGCGTTCCCGAGGTTGATCGACTCGTAGCGGGGTGAGGAGCTTGGTCTCCTTGGCTGTTGCCTCAGCCTTGGCGGCGCTTGAGGGTATAAGCTTGGCGACGGCACGGGCCGGTTGCAGCTGGGCTGGTACTCGGAAGTAATGATGAGCTCGAGCTCGCTTGGCCGAGCCTCGTTTACCATGAGCGGGCGATCGTCGAGGGTGACCTTGGTGTTGCGAGAATCGACAATAAGGAATGGATCCTTGGCTTCATCGGGATATACGGAATAGATGATGTTGACGAAGTCGTCGTCATTCACTTGATCAGAGGGATTCTGTGTTTCGTGAATCACGTGCTTCCAATTGTTGGATAGCTTCCTGTACTGGACGTTGAGCTTGACAATCTCCATCGTATTGGAGCCTTGGTCGTAGGTGACACGATTGGAAGGAGTGCCGTCCTCGGCGAGCATGTGAATGCGAGAGGTGCACGCGGAGTGCCGCGTCTTCGACTCCGGAGAGTCACGATTCGTCATCGTCGACGGCTCAACCCAAACGTAGGGGCGTATTGCGTCCGGTTGCGTTCTTTGGAGCGGCTAGGAAAACATCATGCTCTTCACTGGAGAAGAGGGGTGCAGCGGGTAATTCCTCGTGAAGGACATCCCATACGACTTCCATGCATTCATCCCGAGAATGACGGTGCTTGTTAACCTTTATCACAAAGACCTCTTCGCCTGACGGGGCCAGAGAGTTGGTTTGAAGAATGCTGACCAATCTCCGATTGGTGGCGGGGTTTTACGTGCCCTCATCATGGCGATGTTCGGCGTTTCTTTCCAATACGCCTCCAAATGTTGGAATCGACGGTTGAACTTGATGTATCGGGCCAGGGGCTGCACTTTGCTCGAGTACGTTTACATAGTTAGCATCTCCGGACTACGAGGGATTACGATGAGATTTGCCCAGATAGTCCCTTGGTTGATTCGAAGGAGGTAGCCCGGTGTGCAGTATCGGGCACGCTTGGCTCTTGTCTCGACTTCGTTTCCCATGAGGAAGCTGTCTCCCCTAATGACTTCAAGATCTCCCTGTCGGTTGATGAACTTGACACATTGGTGGAGAGTGGAGGCTATGGCTTTCATGTGATGTAGCCAAGGGCGTCCTAAGAAGGCGTGAACTCGGATGGAATGTCCATTACGTGGAACTTTCTTTGGCACCATTTGGGTTTCGAACCGAGTTCGAGTCACCGTCCCCGGGATGGGACGAGTTGTGTTGTCGTAGGCCTTGATAGTCAGGCGACGGAATCAAGTGGCTTTCGTGGATGCGGAGAGCTCGCATCATGCTGAGAGGGAGAACATTAACGGCTGACCCGTTATCTACCAATACTCCGGGGAGTGATATGGTGTTGAGCTTGATAGTGATGTACAGAGCTTCGTTGTGCCCGAGGCATCGCTCGGCGGAGTCTTCATCACGAACGTGATCATGCTTTGCCATACGATCGGGAGTCGTAGATCTCGTCTCTATTCGGAGAAGGAGAGTCATCCGGCCATCCGTTTCTGTTTTCCTCTTGCGAGGCAAAGCCTTTCTTTGGAACCTCGGGATTGCGTTGAGGTTGTTTGTGGCGGTTGCCGCCCTTGGTTAGCACATTGATCGAGTGCGAGTGCCAAGTGGACTTTGATCTTCCTTTGCGGACCGAGCTCGGAAGGCTGGACAAATTGAACCTTGGGCGATCCGCGGGGTTACGCTTCGGCGCGGTAAGGTTACCAAGATGCGAGGATTACGGAGCCACAGGGTGAATTACAGTTTCGGCGGGACTTTTCAGCTTTCCCACCCCTGTCTGCTCTAAAGCGGCATGGCCTGGAGGCAAAGAGGACTGGCTGGAGTAGAGTACGTAGTAGTCGAACCTCCCGGAAGGTTCCCCGAGTGTACCTACACTAGTGTCTCCAGCTTCGTATCTCTCTCTCAATTGCTGTTGAGAGGACTTCTTCTTTTGTTTTCTCGGAGGATTGCTCCGGACTGTTTCTCGGGACTCGTACTCCCGGGCGGGCGGAGCGATCGCAAACATCGTAGGCGATGTGAACATTAGAGGAGGATCCAGTGAAAGAGGCGGGCCGGTTACTGCGGCAATCTTCTTGGGCACCCACTCAATGGAATTCACGGCTGTTATTGTTCGGAAAAGGGTTTCCAGGCTGTATTGGGCCACAGGGCGTTCCAACTTTCCTTCTTCTATCGGTTACGGATCTCGTATCGTAACCCTACACGGTTATGCGTGGTGTGGCCGTGATGCGATGGAAGGCGCGCGATACTTGTTACGATCCGCATTGGCTACGGGATTCTTGGGTTTGTAATTAGCAACGGGTTTAAGGAGACCTTCCTTAATTAACCCCTCCAGCATCTTGCTCAGTGGTATGTCAAACTTGTCAAAGTGTACGGCGGGCCGCTTACGAGTAGAATTGCTTTGCTTTGCGGGGCCCAGGTTTATGTTACCCGGCTTGTCCCTGATGGATGTAGTTGACAGATGTATCTTTCCCTTTGCTTAGGGGCCGGTGCGGGATTGTATGCAAGCTGGCGAGCGATATCTGTATGGGCGTGCGGTAGCCAACTTTTCTTTGAGATCCTTCTCGAAGCGTGAGCCGGCATTGACCATGGCCGGAGATGCAGGAAAGAAATGATGATCGATGCAAGTTCTGATGGACGGTCTTAAGCAGGACTTGAAGATCCGCATCTGTTCATCCTTGGAGAGTGGCTCCATGATCTCAGAGAGTTTCCAGCTCCATCTTTTGTAGAATTCTCCTACACTTTCATCCGCTTTCTGTTCAGTAGTGATTAAGTCTTCGCGACTTGTCTCCCACTCTAAGTTGGATCGGTATCGTTCCAGGAAGATGTTGCTGATCTGATCCCAGGTGTGGCGATCCGCGAGCTTGACCCTTAGAAACCACCGTAACGCCTGAACTTTTAAGCGTATCTTGGAAGTGGTCGGCCATTTGTTGGAGGGTTGCTCCTTTTGCTCTCATGCCGAGAACGTAAGTGTCGATATGCGTTTGAGACATTCGGTTCCGTCGAATCGGTCCATCTCCGGCATTACGAACTTGGCGAGGAGAGGCGTGACCATTCCGGATCTGTGGATTTGAGCGTGTCATGCTTTGAGGCTGCTCATGGTGGCTTTCGGGTCTTTCATACATTCGACCATCCAGGCTAAGGTTGGGTCCGGTGGTGGACTTTGAGGCTCGGCGCGGGTGCTACCACGTGAGCGGTAGTGATTGGAGGAGGAAGGCTTGGTATATGAGAGTATACGGGAGCCTTTTACGGCTGTATCGGGGTTTGTCCCGGTGTTTAGGGATTCGTGTATAGGCAAAGGGATGAACCCGGGAGGGTATTGAGGAATGTTGGCATGCACGTATGAGATGGTCGGCGGTGCGCTGGTGATATTGAGTGATAGGCGTAGCCGTAGGGCGGCCCAAAATGACGGGGTTGCCACGAGAAGTGGCAACATGGAGCCTAGGTCATTTGTTTCCTTGGTTGGAAGGCATCCCGTATGTTGGCGGGAGGAACTGTTGGAGGTTTGGTGAAGCTGGCTTTGGGGAATCGTCATCCTCGACCGGGACAAAAGTACCGTCGGCGGGGATAGGCTGCTATACCTCGCTCATTCGGAAGGCTGTACCACGAAGTTACGCGATCTTCTTTACGCCTCTTGTGAACCTCACAAGCCCGGATGGCTTCTTCCAAAGTCATATATGTTACCGGTGGCGGGGTCCATCCCCGTCACGATTTCTCGGTGAGCTAGACATGTCGGAAATTACATGCGAGGAGCGAGGGAACCGAAGAAGCGTCGACACTGCCGTTCTTGTGATCTGGCAAGGCGGCGGCCGGAAAATCGAACCACTTTACGCTCGTTGCGGGGAACGAAAGGAAGGGTTTAGGCTTCGGAAAGGGGTATTTGGCTCAAGGTTTCGGGCTTGTGCAATGTGCGATTACCGATTTATGTTTACTTAAAGCGTGTTTTCTCGAGTCCTAATCGGTTGGAAAAGAGCAAGTCTTCTTTTCGCAACTAATCCTAGAGCTCTAATCAGTGGATCTCGACACTACGCTTATAAGCCCCTCGTTTCCATTGTAGATCATCTTTCTCAGGACGGACTATCCCGAGCGAGGTCTGATAAGGCAAGCGAGTTCCACCGACAAAGGGAAAAGTGAACTTAAGGCTAGCTGATCACGCAAACTTTCGACGTGTGTGGCGTACGGGCCATAGTCGAGGTCAACGTCCTTAAGTTAAGGCGGGGATCGTGCCGAAATTTTGGCATGACCTCTCCTTACTCGCTTGTGCGAGAGACCTTAGCTTTGAGCGTTGGCCAAGTCGTGGCTGGCACGGTACATACGGCGAAGTTTGGTGACACGGCGTCACATTGAACCTTCGGGTATATTTTTCGGCAGAGCTCCGCGTCAAAGTCAAGGCTGAAGAGCTCAAAACTTCGGGTCGGGAGCAACCTTTGGTCCTAATCTCTCGAGCTTGACTCGGAGCGGGTCCCGGCGTAAAAAACATACACTTAGGCTTTATGACACGAGCTAAGCCAAAAACCAACCGGGGTCTCGGACAAAGTGTGACACAAAGAGTGCATGGCTTACACGGGCTAGGATGGGATGTTTGGGACGACCCCGTGCGCCCCCGAAAGGCATATGGCAGGCCAATCGGGGTGCAACTGATAAGGCCATCCCGGGTTAGGGGTTGTAGTGTGCAGTGTTCCGAGGCAGCAAGTGCGCGTGGTGTGCAGTCCACTACAGTTCCTTTTCTGAGTAAAACAGAGATTTTGCAGAATGTGTCTTAAAGCATTATGATGCGCAGTTCAAAAGACAGCATTAAAATCAAGCATGAATGGGATGCACAAACATGGTAAGATTTTTGAAAATTCGACAATGTAATGCCTTGGAAAAAACCGTTCGAGGTTTGAAAGTAACACACGCACGAAAACGAGGAAGGGTAAATGAAAGTTTGACCCACGGAAGGCTTTTTAGAAAACAAAGGTAGTTTTGAAAAAAGTATCTTGTCCCCAGCGGAGTCGCCAACTGAAATTACCCGATCTTTTTCGCGCGCGGGACGCGGAAAAGGCGGCTGTCTTTCGCGGAGGGTTGTGTCTGAGACCTCGCTTCATGGGAAGGAAAATGAGGAGTCGCCACGCAGTTTTTGTATTTTGAGCCCAAAACTTTGAGAAATGGCTTTGAAAAGGTGTCGTTTTTATTGGTAGCAAAAACTTAGGAAAAAGCTTTGAAAATGGGGATCATTTTTATTGGTAGCAAAAACGAGTAAAAAGCTTTTTGAGTACCAGAGATTGTTAGGTTCGGAGGTCACGTTACGTTTTGGGAAGAGTATTACGAGATCACCCAAAACGCCTCGCATGACGAGTCTTTCTACCTTTCTCGAAAACGTGCGTGTGTGTGTGTGTTTTTGAAATGGGTGCTTGAAGGACAAGCTTAATCTTGGTTTGAATGTCAAACGTTGATTAGGTGACTTTTGAAAAGACGAGCGTTTGCGTGGCAAACGTCGGTTTTGAGATGGAAATGAGCGTTTGCGTGGCAAACGTCGATTTTGAACCGAGCGAGTCATTGTTAACGATTTTACGGGAAAATGCGTATTAAATGATTTTAAGTGTCAAATGGCGGCTTTTAGTTTGAAAGATGAGCGTTTGTGGGCCAAACGTCATTTCGCGCGTTTTGAAAGAGAGTTCGACGGGCGAACTCCGGTTTTGAACCGGGCATTACATTGTTAACGATTTTACGGGAAAATGCGTATTAAATGATTTGCGATCAACGAATCGGGTTGCGATTCGGACTTTGAAAAGTAAATACTATCAACGATCCAAACGGGTCGGACTTGTAAATGACAGTATTTAAAGCAGTGTCAACGGAATCAAACGATCCGGAATCGTAAATGACGATCAACGAGACCAAACGGCTCGGAATGGTAAATGACGATCGACAAGCCAAACGGCTCGGAGTTTGTAAATGACGATCGACAAGCCAAACGGCTCGGAGTTTGTAAATGACAGAAAGTAAAGAACGATCAACGGATCGATCGATCCGGACTTGTAAATGACAGAAAGTAAAACGGAACGGGGTCGGAACGCCGTTTTAACCCGTGATTACTTCTCTTACGGGAAGAGAAGAGGATCGAGGGGCTAAAACGTATCGAACCCCGTTAGACGGAGGCGTCTACATTTCAGTAACGGTGTTCGAAACGGTTGTGGCGACTAGCGCGTAAACCGAGACGGAACGAGAGATTCAGAGAGAGGGAGTTGTACCTATGGCTAGGGTCGACTCCTTTGGCTCGGAAGGTGTGTACGGGACACGGAAATTGATTCGAAAGGTTGTTTCGAAGTTGTAAGGGGCGTATTTGATCGAAATACGAAGGTTTCACGCGAATCGAGACAGAACGGGTGCTCGGGAGGGGTGAAACTGGCTTGGGCCGTATGTGGAGTGAAATTTTGAGAGTGAAAATTCCTCCTCTGTGCGAATGACTGCAACTTCTATTTATAGGTGAAAAATGCAGTAGGAGTCCGGACGGACTTGGACTGAATCCAGGGGGGTTTTGGGTATTTTGGAAATCTGGTGGACTTGCTGGCAATTTCATGGAAAGTGCACAGGGAGTCCGGCCGGACTAGGCTTGCAAACCAGGGGTATTTTGGTCTTTTGGCCTTGATTTGTGATTGAAGAGTGACTAGAGGGAGGTGGCATGTGTGCCACGTGCCCCCTGAGTCACCAGCTGAGTTGTCAGCTTATCCTCGGGTCCCGGTTTTGTCCGTTTTTTAAATAACAGTCCGGAAAATGTCCGAAACGCCCCCGGAAAGTGCCGGAAAGTGCGTTTTTCAGGGAAAGCCAGGCTTTTAACGTGTGATGACACGTGTTAAGTAGGCTTGAAGTTGGGATGCTCGGGGCAGTCCCGGGACGTCTCGATGGCTTGACAACGGGGAGTTAACGAGTTCCGGTTAACCTGGAGCGGGCCAGTTAACGGATTTCGGTTAACTTTCTGACGGATTTGACGATCCGGATTTGGGTACTTACAGGTCCACATTAATGCTTGTTATGATTGGGATTAAGCAATTCTAAATCTAAACATATACTACCTCCGTCCCGGCCGAAGTGTCCCAACTTTCTATTTTGGACGTCCCATTTAAAATGTCCCATACCCAAAAAAGGAAAGTTTTTTCACTATTCCACCCACTCATTCTCTCTCCTACTTTACTTTTACACTCACAACATTCTCTCTCCTAACTATTTCTCCCACTCATTCTCTCTCCTATTTAATTTTTCATACTCACAACATTTAAACTTTTCTCTTTCTTACATCACTTTTCTTAATTCCCGCGCCGAACCCATTTTGGGACACTTCGGCCGGGACAGAGGGAGTATTTGACTAACACAAGGACTTGTATTTATACAATTGTATAAATCCCTAACACTTAGGGTTAAGTCCTTGTCAATAACAAAAACCTTTCCAGCCTTGGAAAGCAGTACGGACACGTTTTTCGCTTTGGGCACGACTCGTGCCTGTGGGCACGAGTCGTGCTTGGGAAAAAACACTCGTGATACGAGTCGTGACGCAAATAGTACTCGTGCTGGTTCCGGGAATGACTCGTGCCCAAGAGCACGAGTTGTGCCCAACGATTGGCCAAGTATGTCGCGCGGTATAACAAGTTAGAAAACGAATTTTCAATGTGACTAAGTATGTCGCACGGTATACCAAGCCAGAATTCCAAGTTTCAGCCAGAATCAAACTCGTTCTTTGTGTGTGACCCAAAAGGAATTATATTATGTTGGTAGTGAGTCAAAACATGACCTCACAAGACATTAGTGGTTTCTAACAAACCATTATATCCACCCAATTAATATAACATCAAAGCTTGATTCCTCGATAGATCAAATGTCACAATCCCTTTGTCTACGATGTCCAATTGAACATGAGTCATGGTCTATGTCAACTCATTCCGTTCAATGCTTTCTCGATTCCGAATATGTTGATAATCCAAATGCATTTGATCTCTATCAAATAACTTGAGTGTGGCCACACATTTCATCAACATTATTCATCGAGGGGCCTAAGCAAACATCTCTCTTCATAAGAGGGACAAATCCCATCTTGACTTATCATTCTTCCCTACATGAATCCAATTATGCTAACATAGCCCTTATTGCTATCCGATTAAATATATTGTTAGACTATATCAAACACGATCTTCATCATGTGGAAGACGATGATAATCTCATGTACAAAGGATTCAATAACACGACTATCATGAGATTTAATAATGACAACAGACCATGTCATAAATCTCATAAGTAGGTCATGTCCAATACTTGTTCTCTAGCAAGTATCCATAAGTGTAATGTACATCTCCATGCATATAATCATCTCCATGATTATCCATTACCAACTTATACTAGTTGTTCACAACAACTAGGGACGCAGTTCAATATTATAAACATGCAAACATATAATGAACAGAATAAACACGTTCTATAATAAATGATAAAGATGATACATAACGGTTCAAGTTTAAACATAACTATAGCCTAGGGCACTACAACAACAGTTCAATGCTTTCTCGGTTTCGAATATGTTGATAATCCAAGTGCATTTGATCTCTATCAAATCTCTTGAGTATGGCCACACATTTCATCAACACTATTCGTCAAGGGGCCCAAGCAGACATCTCTTTACGAGAGACAAATCTCATCTTGACTTATCATTCTTCCCTACAAGAATCCAGTCGTGCCAACATAGCCCTTATTGCTATCCTATTAAAGATAGTGTTAGACTACATCAAACACAACGTTCATCATATGGAAGACGATGATAATCTCAGGTACAAAGGATTCTAATGACACGACTATCATGAGATTTAGTCATGACAAATATGACTATAGACCATGTCATAAATCTCATAGATTGGGTCAGTCCAGTACCTTGTTCTCTAACAAGTACCCATAAGTGCAATGTGCATCCCCATGCATATAATCGTCTCTATGATTATCCATTACCAACTTATACCAGTTATTCACAATAACTAGGGACACAGACAGGCCCGGCCATGGCACAAGGCAAGTGAGGCCATGGCCTAGGGCCCCCAAAAAATGCCTTAATTTTAGGGCCTCCAAATTTATTTTTCATATGTAAAATATAGGCCCAGTTTTAACCACACCCAACACTAACACAATTAGATATTTAGCCCACACAAACTCAGCAAAAACCCACTATCAACAAGCCCGAGTTTTCTTTTTTCTTTTTCCTTTTTTTTTCTCTCTTTTGACTAATTGACCGGTAAAATTAAAGGAAAAGAAAATACCGTAATCAGCGAAGAAAAAAGAGAACGAAAGCTGCACTATACACGCGCCACCACTACCGTAGTCTCTCCATCACGCCACCACCTCATTGTCAAAGTGAGTTCGTTCCTATCCCCTTTCCTGATTTCAAACTTCCCCTCTGTTCAGTCACACCCATTTTGATTTATGAGTTATATCGTGAATTTGTGATATACATGTAAAAAATGTGTTGTCTGTTTTGATTTTAGATGTCTTTATGAATCAAAAAATTAGGGTTTATGTTAAAACCTCAAATTTCCCTGATTGCAGAATGTGGAATTTTATTTGTGGTGAAAACTAGAAATTGAAATTTAGGGTTTAAATTTGGTTAATTGATTATTATACTAATTTAGTTTGGGATTGAATCAGTTTGTAAAATTGCAAAATCTATTTTTGTTTACTGTTGTTGAATTGTAAATTTTCTTTTTTGCTTGTGTACTTAATTGTTGTTGTTTATAGGGTTTATGATATATCTGGACTAAATGGGCTAGTTGTGATCAATTGAAAAGAATATGGTTGATATAGGTGATTATTCAACTTTGATTTATGATTAACATGATAGGAGGAACACGTTTATATAGTATCTTATGTTTATATAGTATCTTATAAAGATATATTGTATTTCATTCAAAATGAAATATTCATACGTACTAAATTGATATTAGATTGTTATTTATAGTTCCTTTATTGTTTTGGTTAATAATTACATATTTCAAAGAAGAGCCCCGCCAAAAAAATTAGCCTAGGGCCACAAATTTTACAGGACCGGCCCTGGACACAGAATATTATAACAAACATGTAAATTATATAATACTCAAGATAAACATTCTCTATTATAAATGGTAAAGACAATTACATAAAGGTATTAGTTATGAGTCAAAATAACTATACGCCTAGGCATAACACTAACAAATATGACATCAATGGGTGAAAGTCAAGACGAGTTTGTGTATAAAGAAATCAAAGCAGTCACAAATCTTAGCGTCCTTCAAGAAAGAGAGTTTCCACTATCCCTTTCCAACTTCATTTTCTCTCTAACGATTTAAGAAATCTGTTGTAAGATTAGTTCCTATATTGCTTTTAGATTTTAACTTTCCATCTCCATTTTCTAATACATTTCTTGCTCTCTCTCTCTCTCTCTCTCTCTCTCTCTCTCTCTCTCCCCTTCTCATTTAATTTTCGTTGATACTTGGGCCTAATGCATTTACAATTTCATATATGGTGATGAAGATGGTAGCGGGGTGGATAAGAAGAATATCAATTGAGGAAGATAAGGTGGGGTACTTTAGATAAAAATATATTGGGGTGAACTCATAAGAAATGGGTGTAAAAATAAGAAAGGGGTAAAATATAAGCCCATAGGACAACAATGGGAGAAAGGCAAGATGAGTTTGTGTATAAAGAAATCAAAGCAGTTACAAATCTTAGCGTCCTTCAAGAAAGAGAGTTTCCACTTTCCCTTTGCAACTTCATTTTCTCTCTAACGATTTAAGAAATCTGCTGTAAGATTAGTTCCTATATTGCTTTTAGATTTTAACTTTCCATCTCCATTTTCTAATACATTTCTTGCTCTCTCTCTTCCCCCCCCCCCCTTCTCATTTAATTTTCGTTGATACTTGGGCCTAATGCATTTACAATTTCATATATGGTGATGAAGATGGTAGCGGGGTGGATAAGAAGAATATTGGTTGAGGAAGATAAGGTGGGGTACTTTAGATAAAAATATATTGGGGTGAACTCATAAGAAATGGGTGTAAAAATAAGAAAGGGATAAAATATAAGCCCATAGGGATCGTTTGTTAGCTAAAGAGGATAAGTATTATTAAGAAGGGTCATATTAATATCAGAGTAATTAGAAGGGTATTAATAATCCTATTAAGAGAATTGTGTTTATGTTTGGTTGGAGCAATATAATTTCTTATAATAATTCAATATCTAATTGATTCATTTTTTATTTGGTATTATTAGCAAATTATTGTACTACCCATAAAATTAGAAGAAAACATGCATTTTCCATATCACTATCAAATGTTGGAGTAGAGAGCTAAAGGGAACCTACAACCAAGGAAAATGAAGAATGGGTTGGGTTTTGGGGTTACAAACGTAGCAGAAGAATTTTATAAAACAACAAAATCCTAGCCTTGAATCTGTCTAGCATGAAGAGATGAAATCATATGAAATAGATTTTACATACCTTAGTTGCGATTTTGTTGCTCAAAACGAATCTCAAAAATCGAATCTTTGAACCGTTGATGAAACTTGGATCTTCTTCTTTCTTGCTCTACCTTGGTGATGAATCAACAATGGTGATCTTCAAGCTTTAGGTGATAAAGCAAACACCCTCTATTGGTAATCCACACGCGAACGAATCAAGAACAATTCTTGTAGGATTGCTAGATGATCCTTCGATTATTGAATCAATATTCAATAATCAATAGCCGAAACAATGGAATTAATTTGGGAGCTTTTTGATATTTTGATTCTCAATCAATATCAAAATCTAGAGTTTCATAAACCTAGAACAACCATATGTTTTTGGCTGCAAAAAGGATTGTATTTATACTAGGTACAAATCCCTAACACTTAGGGAGAATCCCTTTCCAAACCAAAAATCTTTCCATCCAAGGAACAGGCGTACAGACACGTTTTTAGCCGTGGGCACGACTCGTCTCTGAGGGCACGAGTCGTGCTTTTGCTAAAACACTCGTGGAAACTAGTCATGCTCTAAAAAGTACTCGTGCTGATTGAAGGCATGACTCGTGCCTGAGGGCACGAGTCATCCCCAACCCTAATTGCACTCGTTCCCACGAGTCGTGACATAAAACACAGTCGTACTGATTCCAATGTCACGAGTCATTACCCTTGTCACGAGTCGTGACCCAGGGCACGAGTCGCGCTCCTGGTCATGAGTCGTGACAAGCCCAAAATTCCAATTTTTAGCTTTTCCAATTCGTTCTTTTGTGTGTGACCCTTTAGTAATTATATTTATGTTGGCAGTGAGTCGAAACATCGACCTCACAAGACATAAGTGGTTTCTAGCAAACCATTATATCCACCCAATTAATATAACATCAAAGCTTGATTCCTTGAAAGATCAAATGTCACAATCCCTTTGTCCACGATGTCAAATTGAACATGAGTCATGGTCCTCGTCAACTCATATTGTTCAATACTTTCTCGATTCAAAATGTGTTGATAATCCAAGTGCACTTGATCTCTATCAAATCTCTTGAGTGTGGCCACACATTTAATCAACACTATTCATCGAGGGCCCAAGCAAACATCTCTCTCAACGAGAGGGACAAATCCCATCTTGACTTATCATTCTTCCCTACAAGATTCCAATCGTGCCAATATAGCCCTTATTGCTATCCTATTAAAGATAGTGTTAGACTACATCAAACACGATGTTCATCATGTGGAAGACGATGATAATCTCAGGTACAAAGGATTCAATGACACGACTATCATGAGATTTAATCATGACATATATGACTATAGACCATGTCATAAATCTCATCGGTAGGTCATGTCCAGTAGTTGTTCTCTAGCAAGTACCCATAAGTGTAATGTGCATCTCTATGCATATAACCATCTCCATGATTATCCATTACCAACTTATACTAGTTATTCACAATAACTAGGGACGCAGGTTATTATAGTAAACATGCAAACATATAATAAGCCAAATAATCTTTCTCTATAATAAATGATAAAGACGATTACATAGCGGTTTAAGTTATAAGTCAAATATAACTAAACGCCTAGGGCATTACACCAACAGAATGGAGATTTTCTAATTGAGGAGCGTCTAAATGACAACACATCGGAACGCACACATCAAAATGGGTTGAAATTTGTGCTTAGATAAGGTATGTGCATAGCATATTGTGGCTCAGGTATGTAGGGAATGCGCTGAGGTGATTTCGGTGCATAAGAAGCTGTGAGTCTGGCCGACCAAGGAAGGCCTATGCGCTGAGGTAATGTGAGCGTTTGGGTAAAGCATATGCGCTCAGGTGATGCATGCTTATTGGACCGGTCATTGGCCCTTTTCTATCAAGGGCTAGGGCTTTATCCGGGGAGCCTATATAAACAATGTTTTGTCCTCAAACTTATTGTATCTCATATTTGACATATTATAGTGTAAGATCCTGGCTTTGTAGTGCCCCCAAACGTAGTCAATTATATTGTCGAACTGGGTTAACAATTCTCTTGTCCATTTATTGTTTTTGATTGTGTGTTCTTATTTTCTATTGTATCCATGTGCTCTGTATTATCATAGATTGCTTAACATGAATTGAGACAAATCCCCAACATCAAAGTGTATGCATTAATGTCTGAAAATAGCTATCCTCCATCTCAATAATACTAGTATTATTAATACCACTCTTCAATTAAGATTAATAATGAGGGGATTAGTGAGTGAATCCGGGTAACATGTACTTCCTCCGCCCCACCTCAAACTGAATCAACTTTTTGGGCACGACGATTAAGAAAAAGTAAAGTAAGAGAGATGTTTTGAGCATGAAAAATAAAATAGTAGAGAGGATGAGTGGAAGGATAGTAAGTTGATTGGTGTTATGAGTATAAAAGTAAAGTAGCAGAGAAGATAAGTGAGAGGAATAGTAGAGATTATTTGACATTTTGGAAAGTACGATTTGAGATGAGACAGACGAAAATGACAAAAGTTCCTATTTAAGATGAGACGGAGGGAGTATTAATTATCCGAACCCTTAAATTCTACCAAACGTCCACCTTAAATGAGTGCATATACTATTAATCACATTGAAGTGCTAATATCGGCTACCAAATGTAGCCTTAATACAAAAATTAAGGAGCTAGAGTTGCATCTTTTTCTCAAAACACTTGGGTTAGTGACTTTACAGTGCATTTTCAAAATTCCGTAAAGAGCTTCTTAAAAAATACACCAACGCCATCCCTTATTTACGATTATGCATTCACACTTACTTATTTATGATACTGTCCATCTCATTTACACATTAAAATTCACCTATAAACACTTATTTAAAACTCTGATAGATGAACGATGAGACTTTAATTTTCCCATCTCATATACACATTGAGACCATAAACACTCATAAACAACAGAAATTCATCATTAAGAAAATAATAATATATTTCTCCTCAATATTATAAAAACACAATTTAAAACTTTTATAAACACAAATGTGCAAAACACACAATTTAAAACACATCAAAAAGGAATTCACACATGCTACCTCCTAATAAGTAAATGGAAACTTCAACGTCGACAATGACAACTGCCAAAAGCAAAGTTGACGTTTCCTCCTCCAAAACGAGAGAGAGAGAGAGAGAGAGAGAGAGAGAGAGAGAGAGAGAGAGAGAGGAAGAAGAAAGGCGCTAGTCAGGATCATAGGGTTGCCGATGAGAAAGATAAGTGAAAAATGTGGATTGTGTTTCTCCATTGTTACATATATTGCAATGGTGGATGAAGGCTAGGCTGGAGGTGATGGGAATGGGTAAGGGATTCTAATAAAACCTACATCTTCCAAGAATGGAACAGATAGGGTGTCGGTGATTGGTCACTGGTGGGGAGGGTTGATGGAAAGAAAAAAGAGGGATAAAGAAGTATATATATATATAAAGAGAGAGAGAGAGAGAGAGAGAGAGAGAGAGAGAGAGAGAGAGAGAGAGAGAGAAGAAGGAAAAGATGAGTTGCTACATTTTTTATTTTGGTGTTATGGGGTGAGGGGGAATTTTTGGAATTCAACAATTTCATTAGCCACTATGGGGCTTCTGTGGAATATTAATTAGGATACATGTGTTGTTGAAATAAAGAAAAGTTTCTGGACTCTTTGAGAAATAAAGATAATCTTAGGGAGCCTGGGGAATATTCTCAAAACTTAAAAGGTTCCGCCGGGCCTTCTTCTTCCTCGTTGTCGGTAGGGGCGAGCAGATAAACCGAAAAACCGGAAAAAACCGGACCGAACCGAAAAAACCGGAACCGAAAAACCAAACCGATCACTTAATGGTTTGGTGTGATTTTTTAAAACTCAAAAACCGGCTGAACCGGTTTAGTTTTGATTTTATATAAATAAACCGAAAAAAAAACCGGACCGAACCGAAATTAATTTAACGCCGTCTTTTAATATACCCCATATATAATCGCTTTCTCTATTTTTCTCTCGTTCTCGTTCGACGTTGTTCACATTTCAGATCCCTCATAGCGGCGACAGACCTAACCCTAAAATCAAGCTGCGATCTATCTCTTGCCGTTGCCCGTTGCCGTTGCCCGTTGCCGTTGTTACGTGACTGAGAGCCATCGCCGACCACCACTCTTCCTAGTAAGCTTGAATGTTCATACGATTTCATCAATATAGTTTTATTTCGTTGAATTTTTGTTCGGGTTTATGCAATGAATCGATCAATCGAATTAGATTGATCGATTTCATACGATTTCATCAATATTTTTTCTAAATGATTTCGAAATTAGGGCTTTTTTAGGGTTCAATAAGTTTTATTTGTTCTGTTGTTAACCTGGTATTTGAAGTTTCAATTTCAGAGACAATTTGTTTCCATCTGCAATCTTGTTGCCCCCATCCGGATCAAGCTACTTCATTTCTTTTACTGTTTTTCCTGCATTATACTTTTTAGTGATACAACAACAACAGCCTATTCTTATGAGATGAGCGCACTGGTCAATACCTCAATTATTATTGAAGCTAAGGTTCTAACAGGAAAGCTTAAGTAGAACAAGAATGTTCCTTATTTCTTTTATCATGTACTGCAAATTTATATAGTCCTTAAACTCAACATCCATCCAAAGTAAAACTTTGAATCCAACCACAGTTTTATAGACTACAATTTACAAACAAGAAGAACTATCTCTTTAGGTTATTCCTTATAAACGGGTTTTTCCTGAATTTCCTTGCTAAAGCATCATTGTGCTTCTTTCTCATTTTTCCTAAACCATTTGTTACGTAAATTGATACATTCAAAAAGTGCGAGACTAAAGCTGGTATATGACTTTATCTAGATGCTCTTCGCTTACCATGCCAAGATTGCAGATGGAAATGGTGAAGAAGATTGTCAAGAAGTTGGGTGGAGAGAAGAATTTGATGCGAGGATCAAAAGATGCTATAGAGAAATGCTTGCCGGACAGCAAGGTTATCATGGGTAGAGCCCACCGTGGACTTTACGCCGGCCGCCACATTCAGTTCGGAAACCGCGTTAGTGAAAAGGGTGGTAACACGTCAGTCCTCAATCTCTCTCTCTCTATGCATATCTGTGTGAGTGTGGGAGTGATTTGCAAACCATTTCAGTTATTAAGTAGGAGTATGGATTTTGTTTGAAAAATGTTGGGTTTATATGAGTTTTAGGGTTCATTTTAGCTTTCTTCATTGCGGGTGCGATTGAATTTGTTGTCAGAATTCTGAAATTTGATGAAAACTGAAAACGTATGTTGTATCTTTGATTTAATATATGATAATCCTTCTTTGCTTGCTTTGCATTGAGATGAAAAGTAGGAGTATAACTCAAAAATTTACTCTTTATTTACCTTTTGTCATATGCTAAGTTTTTCTTGCTTGTAATTGAGTTGCTCATTCATTAGCAGGCTTACATGTATAGGTATTAGAAGAGGCCTCTGGTTTCTACTCCTGTTTGTTTTTGCCTAACGCAAGTTCAGTTGATGACCTGTATGAGGACGGACTAATTTAGGTGTCAATAGTTTGAACACCTATATCTCATACCCTGGAGGATTACATAAGCCTTAGTACAGAACAAGAGATTTGTTCAGCCATAGTCTTCCCTGCACCACAATAGCTGCTTACCATTGATACTCAATTATATGAATTAGAGATCACGTGGCTGATCTATTGCAATTGTATACAGCAGGCCTTTTTGGAATGCCCCAACCTTTAGCTGCCCTTGAGAATACATAATCATGATATAAATTCAGTAAGAGAGTAAGACTGTTACTTTTGCGACAACTATGCAAACAACAACAACAACAACAAAGTCTTAGTCCCAAAATTATTTGGGGTCGGCTAACGTGAAACCTCCTATGGAATCGTCAATTGAAAAATAAAATCCTATTCCCAACTAAGTCTTAGTCCTACGAGGATTTGAGGTTGGCTGACATGAATCGTAAAAGGAAATCCTATTCCCAACTTTGTGAGGGCAAAAGAAAGAGATTGAAGTGACTTCCTCAAACTAAAAAGTGGGAATTTGTTTTCTTATTTCGGAAGGCTTCATTCCCTACCAATGATGCAGTGCAGTATCCATGTTCAGGTTCTAGTGATTTCTGCATATACTTCTCGGTTATTCCTTGCAAGTTCACAAGGTATTGAGAACTGAGTATAATTCAGGAAAACCCGTAGTAGTAGTCAGATTTGATAATTTCTTTGCCACGAGACTGGCTACTAATAAGCAGCCTGATAGTTGATACTCGATACTTGAGCATTTGATCACCTAGATGAACTTAAGCTGAACTAATCTGTCTAGCAAATGAGGTTTACGGTGACCCCCCCCCTCCAATTCCAATGGAGAAAGTTAGTCTTTTGGCTTTTTTCTATTCTCCGTAACTGTAACATGCTTCCTTAGCAATTTGGTTTTGATGCTTAGACTGCCATTGCTTGGGCTTCACTGTCACTTTAGAAACAGGCTGGGTTGATTTGGTATTCTTTCCTTTAGAAAAAGAGGATTCTGAGGTCTGAACCTGACATCTTAGATCATACTCCCTCCGTCCCGAAAAGTTAGTCCCTCTTTTTTCAGTATTGGTTCGAATGAACTTTGAGCAATAATTTAGGTTATTCTTAATTATCCTAATGAAAATCTAAAAATTGTTATTGATAATACTCATAATGGTGTATCATCAACAAGTTTTAGATTTTCATTTAGCATCATTAAATGTAACCTTAAGTATTGCTTAAAGTTCATCCAAACTAACAATGAAAAAAGTGAGACTAACTGTTGGGAACAGAAGGAGTAAAAAAGGTGTTCTTTCTCTTAATAGCTGGCTTTATGAAGAAAATTTAATCATGGGAGAATTCTGATAGGTAAGTTAATAGAGCATGTTTCAAGTATGAATTAATAACACGCTGTTGAACTCCTAAAAGTGGCTAAAAAAACAAGATATTACTTGAATATGAGTATTTATGCAGTCTAAAAATTATGAATTTCTGTTAGTTTTTTTTTTTATTATTTTTTTTTTTGAGGAAGACAATTTTGTGCTAGTTCATTGGTAAAAAGACCAAAAGCCAAGTTTCATGCTTCTTTGCATTAAGAAGGAAATGGTTGTCGTGGTTCAGTTATGATATTGCCTTATTCCAGCCTTTATACTTCTGGTGAAAACCTCTTGCAAGGTCCTTTTAGAGCACAGTTTGGACGAGTTGAAGTCCTCATTGCTGCTCGAGTAAATGTTTCAAACAATCTAGAAATACATCCACGTAACAAATTTCAAATATAAAATACATCTTTTTCTGTGTGTGTGTGTGTTATAGATGATAGGTGAATTCTTAAATCATTTCTTTTGATTCGGTAATTGTTTTTACAGATCAAGGAGGAGCTGGAAACCCAACGTGCAAGAGAAGCGTCTCTTCAGCTACATTCTGGACCGTCACATTCGTGTAAAAGTAACCACTCACGCTCTCCGATGCATAGACAAAGCAGGGGGAATAGACGAATATCTCCTGAAGACACCATACAAGAAAATGGACACAGAAATGGGTCTCTTCTGGAAATCCAAGATTGAGAAGATGTATGAAGAGCTTGGAAACATGGAGGTTCTTTTCTTTCCACCCGAAGAAGAAGCCAAGCTTGAAGAGGAGTTTAAAGAAATGAGAGTTTCTCAAAAGACAGCTCGTAGGGATGCCAGAAGGAAAATATATGGCTGGTCAGGGAAGACGGAAGAAATAGAGGAAAGTAAGGAAGATAATAATGAAGTACCCGTTGAAGATTTAGTTGCCAACGCTTGAATACAACATCGTTTTTTGCTAGCAATGCCCGTGATCTTTTTCATGAAAAGCTCCGCTTTGAGTTTAATATTTTGTTTCTCTTAGATGTTTATTGTGTCGATCTTTTCCGCATTGCTGAGGCCCTTAATGATAGCGTAGATAGTCCTTGTCTTCATTAGTTTCTTTGTTTGGATCTACTTTATATTACTATGAAGATTAATAATGTACAACACACTAGTTTTACAATCAATTACTCTGTACGGACAACAGCAGACACATCATTCTGAAGTGCTTATAAAAGATGCATGCTTAGTCCTCTTTTATTGTTTTTATTGGCCTCTTCTGTTAGGTTTATGGCTCAATCTAGACGTGGCCGGTTCGGTTGAACTGCCGGTTCACGGTTGAAAATCGGCGATTTCAACCTTAGAAAACCTTCAACCGGAATCGAACCGGATAACCGGATAACCGGCTAAACCGGTTACGGTTTGACGGTTATACGGTTTTAACGGTTTGACGGTTAACCTCCGATTTATTCGGTTTGGATCTGCTCGGCCGAGTCTTTGGTGTTGCTCGGTCGAGCATACCCTTTTAGGGTTTAGGGGTTGAGGGTTGCTCGGCCGAGTCATATATACTGCTCGGTCAAGCATACCCTTCAAAAAAATGTCAAAACTTTTTGTTCTCATATGCTCGGTCGAGTCTATAGTAGTGCTCGACCGAGCATATCATTTTTCAACCTTGTAACAGTTAATTTTTTAACAGTTTTCGTTAACTTTGTATATAGTATATTAACTTTGTTTTTTTTTTTTTTCAATTCTTTTTTGGATAAAGATAACTAATTGAGATGTTGTTTAGTCCTGATTTTTTTTAGAAAAAGTTATATAAAAAAATTAAGAATTTTTAAAGATAAGAAAACAATTATCTTTTTAACAGTTTTCGTTAACTTGTATATAGTATATTAACTTCTTCTTTTTTTCAATTTTTTTTTGGATAAAGAAACGTATTTGAGATGTTTTTTCCTGAATTTTTTTACAAAAAGTTATATAAAAAATTAAGAATTTTTAAAGAAATAAAAGTAAATAAAAAAGGGACGATACCCTTAAATTTATTAATTAAAATAAAATTACAAAAAGGGGGACAACCAACCTTACCCTTTTATAAATAAGGGGGGATATTTAGGAGCCTTTACCTCAACCTAACTATTACAATTAAATAAAAATAAACCTAATCTAAAGTCTAAACTAATCTAATTAAAATAAAAATTAATCTAAAACATCATTCATTCATCACTACTTTTCGTGGAGTAGTTGTAGTGGTACTGGTATTAATAGTAGTGGTGGTGGTGATGGTAGTGGTGGTAGTAGTGGTATTGGTAGGAGTGGTTGTGGTAGGAGTGTTAGTGGTAGTGGTAGTAGCGATAGTAGTGGTCGTAGTAGTAGTAGTAGTAGTGGTAGTAGTAGTAGTAGTGGTAGTGGTAGTAGACTAGTAGTGGTAGTGGTAGTAGTGGTGGTAGTGATAGTAATGGTAGTGGTAGTAGTGGTGGTAGTGGTAGTAGTGGTGGTAGTGGTGGTGGTGGTGGTAGTAGTAGTAGTGGTAGTAGTAGACTAGTAGTAGTAGTGGTGGTAGTAGTAGTGGTAGTAGTGGTGGTAGTAGTAGTGATAGTAGTAGTAGTGGTAGTGGTGGTGGTAGTGGTAGTAGTGGTGGTAGTGGTAGTAGTGGTGGTGGTGGTGGTAGTGGTGGTGGTGGTGGTGGTACTGGTAGTGGTGGTTGTAGTGGTGGTGATGGATGAAAATGAAAAGAAAATACTAATTTCGTTAGAAAAATAACTGAAAATAAGGTATTATTTAACTAAAAATTGGATGAGAGTAAGAGAGTATGTGAATATTTGAGAGTAGAAGAGCAAGAGTAGAGAGAAATAATGTGAAAATAAAATGGGAGGAGGGAGGTGATATTTATAGTTAGTAAATTAGGCAAAAAAAACCTTTTTTTTTGTCAGCCCCCAGTTAAAGTTCTGACGGACATAACGGCTTGAAAATTTACCCACTGGAAATGACCCACTCGGCCGAGCAACTCATATGACCGTTGAAATTAATTTGAAAATGACCGATTTAGCTGGTTTAACCGGCGGTTAACCGTCGGTTTTAACCGGTGGTTAACCTACGGCTGATCGGTTTTTAACAAAAAGTCAAACCTTAACCGAACCTCCCATTTACCGGTTTCGGTTACACGGTTTCGATTAACCGGCGTTGACCGATTTTGGCCGATTTTGACCGGTTGAAAACCGATCGATTGGCCGGTCCGATTTATAAAATGGCCACGTCTAGCTCAATCAATGGGTTTTGGACTTAACAGAGTTCACTCGAGAGGGATGGGAATTTTTTAGTGTTATTTTATTATCTCTAAATTTTTACCACTAAAAATGTTGTTTTTATCTGTTTCAATCCCTTTTTATTTTTTTAGGTAAAACTAGTTTAACACACATGCGCATTAAATGCACGGCTAAAAAACTTTGAAAAAAATACAAATTTTGAAAAATTTAGGAAATTATTTTTTAAAATTAATTTTATTCATCAAAAATATATATACTGACATTAATAATTATAAAAAATACAAATTTTGAAAAATTTACTTATACACAATATTTATGGTTTCATTTACATTGTTTCCCTCGTCGTCGCATATTAAAATCACCAAACGAGCACGGTCGGTTATCCTAGACAAAACAATATACAACTAACCACAACTGAAAACAATTTTTAGAAACAAACAACATTATTGAGTGATTGACCATTATATTTGTTGATTGTCATTGCGTATGATATAATCAATGTAAACTTTCATGAAGTAAACTCTCTTTTCAAAAAAGAAAAAAACGATTACCAACAATTAAATCCAATATCCCAACTTTTTAGGCCTGCAAACATCATTAATATATTTATTTCATAATGCTCCATCCATTTCCAAAAATGTCCACTTATTATAAAATGGTTTATTACAAAAAACTCACTAAAAAAGATGGTATTTACAAAAAAAAAAAAACAAGTAAGATGGGAAATTACAAAAAAATACTTTTTTTTTTTGACAAAAAACTTTTTTTTTTTTGGAAATTTTTTTTTATTGGATTTTTTTAATTAGTTTTGGTCAACAACTGATAATTTCAGTTATCAGTTGTTTAAACAACTGATAACTAAAATTATCAGTTGTTGAAGAGTAATTTGTGCTTCAAACAACTGATAATTTCGGTTATAAGTTGTTTAAACAATCGATAACCGAAATTATCGCTTTGGTCAATAACTCGATAATTTTAGTTATCTGTTTTGGTCAACAATCGATAAAAATCAAAAAAAATTCGAATAAAAAAAAGTTTTTTTTGTAATTTCGAACTTATGTGGTTTTTTTTTTTTTTTTTTTTGTAATTTCCATCTTTCTAAAGTAGTTTTTTGTAAATGCCTCAAGACTTATAAAATTATGTCCTAAATATTCACTTTTTATGCAAAAAGTATTGTAGTTTTTAAACTCGTGAAAGAGCAAAAAAAATAACAATTAGTTTGGGCAAGAGATTAATAACTAATACAAAAATATTATTATTATTTAACTAAATATTGATGAGAACAAATAAATTATTTTTTTAATGATAAATTTTATATTTGTGAGATTATAAGAAAGTATACAAGAAAAAAAAAGCCAATTTCTTATTTTAATTGAGACTAAATATTAAAAATTAAAAAGAAATACAATCATCATATACAAATAAATAAATATTTATTAGCCGTAAGTTTTTAGAAAAGAATAAGTTGTAACACATAAAAATAAAATATAAAAATGTGGGATTAAAATACAGTATAAGAATAAGATAAAAAATAAGAATTTTGTTTATCAACAACTTTTCTATTTCTATTTCATTTATATAACTGTTTTGAATAAATATAGTAAGTACAAAATTACCTTGTATGTCATCTTTCTTAGTAAAAACTTTAATTTTGGTATCCTCATATATACCATTTGATTTACTTTGACAAAAAAAAATTACAAAAAAATTGAATATTTCAATGAAATCTAAAAGTCGTGAAGAGTATTTTTGATGATTTCGGTAATATTTTTTAGATAACTAATTTTACTGCAAATATTGGTTAAAGTACAAAAAAAGAAAAAAAAAGAAAAAGACCAAAAGAACAACAATTTCGATAGTTTACCAGAATGAACTACGAAGACCTGAGCCCCTTAGTCTTTCTTAAAAGGGGAACGTAGGCAGCCAGCAATGGTTCGATCTAAACAATAAATAAGACAAATAAAGTTTCCATGAAATGTGTCTTGAATAAATTTCTAAGATAATATCTTTGTTAATTACAAGTTAAAAACTCCTTGATGAGTTCAAGCACGGTCTACTCTTGACTCTGCTAACCTGCTACAAAGATCTAAAATACAATAAAATGCCTAATAAACTACTGTGTTTGCAAATGGCAATAAGGAAATCCTAAGAAAAGACCTATCAGTTATCATTCACTGAGTCTTCTTTGGTCTTCTTTCCTTTGCCTCGACCTCGTCGAGTGTTCTTCCTTTTCTTCTCTAAGATGTCGGTCTCCCTCATCCCAACTTCAGGTATCCTCATTGGAGCCTCCATCAAACCCGTGTCAATAAGTGCCTTCTCGACCTGGGCACGAGTCCGCACTTCCTCCCTCTGAGCCTCAGTCAAGGGAGCGCCTTCTGAAAGCCTCTCATATCGAGCCTCCATGTCTCTGATAAGGTCACCCGACTGGTTATGGCGACTAGCCTTAGCCTCAGCTTCCCTCAGAGTCCTACTCGAGTCGCAGTCAGCCCCCAATAAAGCCGGACGTCTCTCTCCCAAAACGACCTGAGTCGCTCCCATCTTCCTCTCGTACCAGTCCAAGTAGGCCGTGGTCAAGATGGTACTCTTCCTGCTCTTGAGAATAGCCCTGGGTGGGAAAGCAATATATGTCCAAGCCCTCGAGAAGAATAAGAAGTTGGCTGGATCCCTCATGTCCAAAGGCACCACCTCCATGGTACGGATGTCCTCCCAATCGCCCAACGGCTCCTGTAATGTCCCGAACTGCCTGGATACTAAGCATGGTATGTAGAAGGATGACCAAGAAAGCCCCGGAACCCTCACCACATAGGACTCCTGAAATGTCCTCCGGGTCTGCAACCTCCAATGAGGCACCCACCAATGAATGTCCGAGGTGGACAACCTAGCCATCATCAGCTCCCAGCTACCCTGGTCCTGCTGCCTAGGGGCACCCCTCTGGGAAATCACCCAAGGACACTGAGTAGGCGAAGCCCCTGGCAAAGCCCCAAGCCTCTACTGCAGCCACAAAGTCAGCACCGCCGGGCTCCCGGACCTCAGGAAATGGTCTCCCCTAGCCATCCTGTCAATGACATGCAGGGTCTCACCCAAAACCAGTGGGATAATATCCTTCCCAGCCCTACAATCCCTGACCATGTCCAAAAGGCCGCCATGACAGACCCCTACGGACTCAGCAGTGAACAGAAACGAGAACACACAGAGGATAAAGGCATCCATAGCCACCGGGGTCGTAGCCGTATCCGGAAATCCAAACCTGCCCGGGATATCAGAAAGGTCAATCCTATCAGGGGCTACCATCATCCCCTCAGCCTCTCCCAGAGAGATTTGCAGAAAAGATGCCAGCTTTACCGCCACCGGCACGTCTCCGATCAGAGGAATCGACACGGCCTCAATTTCTGGACCCCCAATCAATGCTCGGAAGTCTTCATAAGTTGGGACGAGCTCATTGTAAGAAAAGCAATAAACATGTCTCCGGACGTCCCAAAACCTCGCCGCGGCCCTCAAAAGGTCCCAATCGGGCGGGAGATCCTTCAAATGCCATAAAGATTTGATCTTGAAGGTGGTATCAAACAGCCTCTTGTTGGATTGAAAGTTATGCCTCATCCAAGATTGAAGATCGGACAGAAAACGTGATATAGACTAATCATTAGTGTTTTAAGGAGTTTGCATTTTTCTCTATATGATCTATAATGATATAGACTAATCATTGGTGTTTGAATGAAAAGTGAGAGTGAGAAGGAGTTTGCATTTTTTATTTATATGATCTATAATGATATAGACTAATCATTGGTGTTTGAATGAAAAGTGAGAGTGAGAAGGAGTTTGCATTTTTGATCTATATGATCTATAATGATGTTGACTAATCAACACCAATGATTAGTCTATATCATTATAGATGCAATCTGACGGGTTTCTCCATTGCAAGGTGATCAAAGTTGATGTCTTTTGGTCAAAAATGTGCTCTGGGATCAGTTGGGACAAGTCTAGGGTGAAAATGAAATGAAAGGGCCAAGCCTTGGTTTTATTTTGAAAAAACCAGTTCAGACAGAACTTCCAGCCGCACGGCTTCATTTGCCTCAAGACCTGGCCGGACGGCTTCATTTGCCTTCTGCAGAAAAAAATCTGCAGCAGCTCTTGCTGCTGCCCAAGTGGAGTTCGCACCCCACTTTCTAAATGAAACCTGTACAAAAGCATATTCAAATGCCATCCATGCAGTTATATGTCATCACAAACCATTTTGGCCCAGTTTCAGCCCCATTTCCAAGCAAAAAAGCAGTCCCGAGGCTCAAGTAATATGCAAATTCATAAAGCATAAATTAGAAAAGCAAATAAAAGAGTAATACATTGTTTTCGCTCCATCGGCGCCCAAATAAAACGAAAAATAGATAAATTGTGCATAAAAAAGTGTTCATTGTCTGTTTTCTTGCTCCTAGATCAGTCTAAGGAATCCTAAGCCTCCGACTCCTCGTCACTGCTTATCTCATAGAAGAATTAGGATCCCTCATCAAGTCCTCAGCATCACTCACATCAGATAGGTTGACATTCACATGTTCGTACTCCACTAGCTGCTTTGGGTTCACCCCATCTTTCTCAAAGTTGGGCATCCTGTCCCATAGCTTCACAGCCGCCTCAGAAGGTCCCCTCGACTTGTTCTCCTGTAGGAAAAACACAACAAAAAACATGTCAGTCCTTCATCTCGTCTCAAAAGCATGCATATATTCAAAAGTGCACATATTTTCAAAAGAAAGCATTCATAAAATATTTCTAGCACCTTTTGCCTAGAAAACGTGTCTTTCATCATTTGAAACACGTCATGTCAAGCACATTGCTCTCTCAAGCATAAAAAAAAATTTCCAATTTTTAAAATTCTTTGCACATAAGCATTAATTTTTTCAAAATGGCATGCATGAATCCTTTCCATCGTCCAAAATCTTGCTTTCCCATCCATGATCAAGAATTGACCTAGTTCTAGCACATGCAAGAACTCCGTCACATTTTAGACATTATTTTTCTTACTTTATTTTCAAAAATGGGTCATTCTCATTATTTTTCAAATAAATCAGACATGTATGTTCATTTGCGTCCTTAGCCTCATAGGTTAATCATCAAAATTCCAAAATCATCAAAATAAATCCTAGGAAAAATTCGAAAAAATTCCTAAAATTCGGGTCAAGCCCTAAGTCAATCAAAAATTCAATCAAAATTGACAAAATCAAGCAAATCAAAAATGCTTACCCCAACAGATTGAGGTTTCGTAGATTTGTGTTCAACCCTACCGGGATAAAGCTCAGATGGAGGCGCGTTGAAGTCATACTTCCGCTCCGTTCGAACGAGCTTCCTCCTCCTCCTCCTAGCGGCTTCGGATATGTTCCTCCGTGCTTGCCTAGGTACTGGATTCCCTTCCGGATCCATCCTAAGCCAAGAAAGCAAGAGAATTGAAATTTTTTGAAAATTCTCTCTTTTCTCTCTCCCTCTTCCTCGGCACAAGCAAAACAGCAATGCTGTTTGCCCGTTCAAATGCAGTTTAAATAATTTGGTGAAAATGAATTCAAACCGTACGGCCTCTTTTCCCTCATCTCATGCCGGGCGGCCTCATTCGCTCTGAGCAGAAATTACATTTATGCCCCTGTACTTTCCACTTAGGCATATAACTCCTGTCATTTCTTAACCAGAATAACGCTGTTTCCCAAAGGATATCCGTTATCTCTAAGAAAATAAACTTTACTCCAGAGTCGCCTCCGTTACTTCCGTCATAACGGGATAAACGCTAGGTGACATCCTCCGAATTGTCAAAACTCAAGCTTTAGCTACCTCAATCTCACAGATGGTGAAAGTACGCTCAAGTTTTCCAACTTTAGCTACCTCTATCTCCTCGATAGTGAAGTACGCTTTAGTTTTCCCAACTTTAGCTACCTCTATCTCACAGATGGTGAAGTACGCTCAAGTTCTCAAAACTTTAGCTACCTCTATCTCACAGATGGTGAAGTACGCTCAAGTTCTCCAAACTTTAGCTACCTCTATCTCGTAGATAGTGAAGTACGCTCAAGTTTTCCAACTTTAGCTACCTCTATCTCACAGATGGTGAAGTACGCTCAAGTTCTCCAAACTTTAGCTACCTCAATCTCACAGATGGAGAAGTACGCTCAAGTTTTCCAACTTTAGCTACCTCTATCTCACAGATGGTGAAGTACGCTCAAGTTTTCCAACTTTAGCTACCTATATCTCCTCGATAGTGAAGTACGCTTTAGTTTTCCAACTTTAGCTACCTCTATCTCATAAGATAGTGAAGTACGCTCAAGTTTTCCAACTTTAGCTACCTCTATCTCCTCGATAGTGAAGTACGCTTCAGTTTCTCCAAAATATTAGCTACCTTTATCTCATAGATAGTGAAGTACGCTCAAGTTCTTCAAACTTTAGCTACCTCTATCTCATAAGATAGTGAAGTACGCTCAAGTTCTCCAAACTTTAGCTACCTCTATCTCACAGATAGTGAAGTACGCTCAAGTTCTCCAAACTTTAGCTACCTCTATCTCACAGATAGTGAAGTACGCTCAAGTTCTCCAAACTTTAGCTACCTCTATCTAACAGATGGTGAAGTACACTCAAGTTCTCTAAGCTTTAGCTACCTCTATCTCATAAGATAGTGAAGTACGCTCAAGTTCTCCCAACTTCAGCTACCTCTATCGCACAGATGGTGAAGTATGCTCAAGTTATCCAAACTTTATCTACCTCTATCTCACAGATGGTGAAGTACGCTCAAGTTTTCCAACTTTAGCTACCTCTATCTCCTCGATAGTGAAGTACGCTTTAGTTCTCCAAAATTTAGCTACCTCTATCTCATAAGATAGTGAAGTACGCTCAAGTTCTCCCAACTTTAGCTACCTCTATCTCACAGATGGTGAAGTATGCTCAAGTTATCCAAACTTTAGCTACCTCTATCTCACAGATGGTGAAGTACGCTCAAGTTTTCCAACTTTAGCTACCTCTATCTCCTCGATAGTGAAGTACGCTTTAGTTTTCCAACTTTAGCTACCTCTATCTCATAAGATAGTGAAGTACGCTCAAGTTCTCCAAACTTTAGCTACCTGTATCTCACAGATGGTGAAGTACGCTCAAGTTCTCCAAACTTCAGCGACCTCTATCTCGTAGATGGTGAAGTACGCTCAAGTTTTCCAACTTTAGCTACCTCTATCTCACAGATGGTGAAGTACGCTCAAGTTTTCCAACTTTAGCTACCTATATCTCCTCGATAGTTAAGTACGCTTTAGTTTTCCAACTTTAGCTACCTCTATCTCATAAGATAGTGAAGTACGCTCAAGTTTTCCAACTTTAGCTACCTCTATCTCCTCGATAGTGAAGTACGCTTCAGTTTCTCCAAAATATTAGCTACCTCTATCTCATAGATAGTGAAGTACCCTCAAGTTCTTCAAACTTTAGCTACCTCTATCTCATAAGATAGAAAAGTAAAGTAGCAGAGAAGATAAGTGAGAGGAATAGTAGAGATTATTTGACATTTTGGAAAGTCCGATTTGAGATGAGACAGACGAAAATGACAAAAGTTCCGATTTAAGATGAGACGGTGGGAGTATTAATTATCCGAACCCTTAAATTCTACCAAACGTCCACCTTAAATGAGTGCATATACTATTAATCACATTGAAGTGCTAATACCGGCTACCAAACGTAGCCTTAATACAAAAATTAAGGAGCTAGAGTTGCATCTTTTTCTCAAAACACTTGGGTTAGTGACTTTACAGTGCATTTTCAAAATTCCGTAAAGAGCTTCTTAAAAAATACACCAACGCCATCCCTTATTTACGATTATGCATTCACACTTACTTATTTATGATACTGTCCATCTCATTTACACATTAAAATTCACCTATAAACACTTATTTAAAACTCTGATAGATGAACGATGAGACTTTAATTTTCCCATCTCATATACACATTGAGACCATAAACACTCATAAACAACAGAAATTCATCATTAAGAAAATAATAATATATTTCTCCTCAATATTATAAAAACACAATTTAAAACTTTTATAAACACAAATGTGCAAAACACACAATTTAAAACACATCAAAAAGGAATTCACACATGCTACCTCCTAATAAGTAAATGGAAACTTCAACGTCGACAATGACAACTGCCAAAAGCAAAGTTGACGTTTCCTCCTCCAAAACGAGAGAGAGAGAGAGAGAGAGAGAGGAAGAAGAAAGGCGCTAGTTAGGATCAGAGGGTTGCCGATGAGAAAGATAAGTGAAAAATGTGGATTGTGTTTCTCCATTGTTACAGATATTGCAATGGTGGATGAAGGCTAGAATTTGGAGGTGATGGGAATGGGTAAGGGATTCTAATAAAACCTACATCTTCCAAGAATGGAACAGATAGGGTGTCGGTGATTGGTCACTGGTGGGGAGGGTTGATGGAAAGAAAAAAGAGGGATAAAGAAGTATATATATATATAAAGAGAGAGAGAGAGAGAGAGAGAGAGAGAGAGAGAGAGAGAGAGAGAGAGAGAGAGAGAGAAGAAGGAAAAGATGAGTTGCTACATTTTTTATTTTGGTGTTATGGGGTGAGGGGGAATTTTTGGAATTCAACAATTTCATTAGCCACTATGGGGCTTCTGTGGAATATTAATTAGGATACATGTGTTGTTGAAATAAAGAAAAGTTTCTGGACTCTTTGAGAAATAAAGATAATCTTAGGGAGCCTGGGGAATATTCTCAAAACTTAAAAGGTTCCTCCGGGCCTTCTTCTTCCTCGTTGTCGGTAGGGGCGAGCAGATAAACCGAAAAACCGAAAAAAATCGGACCGAACCAAAAAAACCGGAACCGAAAAACCAAACCGATCACTTAATGGTTTGGTGTGGTTTTTTAAAACTCAAAAACCGGCTGAACCGGTTTGGTTTTGGTTTTATATAAATAAACCGAAAAAAAACCCGGACCGAACCGAAATTAATTTAACGCCGTCGTTTAATATACCCCATATATAATCGCTTTCTCTATTTTTCTCTCGTTCTCATTCGACGTTGTTCACATTTCAGATCCCTCATAGCGGCGACAGACCTAACCCTAAAATCAAGCTGCGATCTATCTCTTGCCGTTGCCCGTTGCCGTTGTTACGTGACTGAGAGCCATCGCCGACCACCACTCTTCCTAGTAAGCTTGAATGTTCATACGATTTCATCAATATAGTTTTATTTCGTTGAATTTTTGTTCGGGTTTATGCAATGAATCGATCAATCGAATTAGATTGATCGATTTCATACGATTTCATCAATATTTTTTCTAAATGATTTCGAAATTAGGGCTTTTTTAGGGTTCAATAAGTTTTATTTGTTCTGTTGTTAACCTGGTATTTGAAGTTTCAATTTCAGAGACAATTTGTTTCCATCTGCAATCTTGTTGCCCCCATCTGGACTGTTTACTTCATTTCTTTTACTGTTTTTCCTGCATTATACTTTTTAGTGATACAACAACAACAGCCTATTCTTATGAGATGAGCGCACTGGTCAATACCTCAATTATTATTGAAGCTAAGGTTCTAACAGGAAAGCTTAAGTAGAACAAGAATGTTCCTTATTTCTTTTATCATGTACTGCAAATTTATATAGTCCTTAAACTCAACATCCATCCAAAGTAAAACTTTGAATCCAACCACAGTTTTATAGACTACAATTTACAAACAAGAAGAACTATCTCTTTAGGTTATTCCTTATAAACGGGTTTTTCCTGAATTTCCTTGCTAAAGCATCATTGTGCTTCTTTCTCATTTTTCCTAAACCATTTGTTACGTAAATTGATACATTCAAAAAGTGCGAGACTAAAGCTGGTATATGACTTTATCTAGATGCTCTTAAACGCCATGCCAATGTGTTTCTTCATGTTAGAAGAGTATTTGAGCTTTTCAATGGGTCTGTAAGAGATAAAATTGAATCAGTAGTAAGAAGATGAATAGTAAATCCACCATTGTTACTTGTTGGTATAAATGCTATTCAAGGAGAATGCAAGTTATCATACACATAAAGTAAACTAGAAAAAAGAAAGTATTAAGACTAACCTAAGCTACTTGGACCAATATTTTTGTTTCTGATTACGATGCGACCAATATTCCTTGGCCCTCTTGCCCATCATCTTGTTTGCAAGATAATGTATCATCTCCTGGATTTTGTTGCTGATTGCCACTGAAATTTTGAATGGTGTCCCAAACGACACCGAAACCAAACCGAAACCAAACCGAAACCGAACAAAACCGAAACCGAACGGTAGGGGTGTGCACGGTCCGGTTTGGTTCGGTTTTAGGCTAAAACCGAAACCGAACCGAAAAAAACCGGTTTTTGAATTTCAAAACCGTTCGGTTTCGATTTTGTTCGGTTTCGGTTTTGTTCGGTTTCGGTTTGGTTTCGGTTTGGTTTCGGTGTCGTTTGGGACACCATTCAAAATTTCAGTGGCAATCAGCAACAAAATCCAGGAGATGATACATTATCTTGCAAACAAGATGATGAGCAAGAGGGCCAAGGAATATTGGCTGCATCAGAATCTGTAAACAAAAATATTGGTCCAAGTAGCTTAGGTTAGTCTTAATACTTTCTTTTTTCTAGTTTACTTTATGTGTATGATAACTTGCATTCTCCTTGAATAGCATTTATACCAACAAGTAACAATGGTTAGGGACGGCAATTTTACCGAACCCGATCCGAACCCGAGCATATCCGAACCCGTTAGGGTCGGGTTTGGTAGTCATTTTTGAAAACCCGTCGGGTTCGGGTTCGGGTTCGGTTTTTCAATGACACCCGACCGACCCGACCCGAACCCGAACCCGACCCGACATAGCATTTTACATTTTTGCCCATATATATATATATATATATATATATATATATATATATATATATATATATATATATACTATATATATTTATATATATATATATTAATATATACGGATATTCATATACCCACCCCTCCCTTACCCCTAGCCCTAATTAACCCTTCAGTTTCACTCCTCCTTCAGTCTCATTCATAGTTTCATCCGCCGCTTGAGAGAGAAACTTAGAGAGAGAGAGAGAGAGACGAAGTTGAAGCTTTCGCCGAAGCCGCTCCTCCGCTCTCCTCCGCTCCTCCGCTCCCGTCGACGGCGAGTCTCCACTCTTTTCAGGTATGGAATCTAATTTGAGTGAGCAATCTAATTTTTTTTGTTACCGAAACCCCCCCAAATCTCTTTCTGTATAAATACATGGTCATGTTTGTGAGATAAAACCCAACCCGACCAACCCTTCACACTACTCTCTACTTCTTTCATTTATTTTACTACCCTTCCATTTATCTATGTTTATTTATTTCCCTTTTTGCTTCAAACGTTGAATACCCATTTGCCCTGATGGAAGGATTTCCATACAGAAGGTAATTCTTGACCGATTTCATTTTCTGGGTAAATTTTGATTTGATGTTCTTTCGGTTCATTGATCTGTTTATGTTTAAAATCTATTTTTGAGGTGTTTCTTTAATCGATTGATTTCTCCATTTCAGTTAATATTATTATTTGTTTATTCATAGAATACCCATGTTAGGGCTTGATGCTAAATCCATGAAAGTAGTTGTTCTTGGTGGGTGAATATGTTTTGAATCTCATTGGGGTTGTTATTTGCTTGACGATTTCCCTCCTGTTAGGGTTTATTAGAGTTGTAAGGGGTTTTAAATTTGTCAATATTTTGAAATGTCCGTAAGATTTGAGGTTAGTATTTTTCTTGTTTTGCTTGAATTTTTACTTGTAAATATGTCATTAACTAGTATATCTATTTTTTGTTCATGTAGTGCTTGAATTTTGGCTTAGAGATGATGCAAATATCTTGGAGTCCAATGAGCTTGGGACTTTTGGAGAATTAAAATATTGTGTTATTTATTTTGGATATGTTGTCTATTTAAGAATTTATTTGGATTTGTTAAACTTTTGTTATTGTTATTGTTATTGTTGGTGTTTGTTATTGGTATTATGTTTATATAACTTAAATAGTTAAATAGACAGTAAAATGCCATGGGATGGAAGTATGGAACTGGGTTGTTTAATATTCCTCTTTACTATTTGGTGTTTAGTGTTTGAGCTACGGCAGTAAAATGAAAATTACACGGTCTGTGCCAAAACTCGGGTCGGGTTCGGGTTCGGGCCGGGTATAGCTATCTCGGGTCGGGCCGGGTTCGGTTATCACACTTGAAAACTCGGGTCGGGTTTGGTTAGGTCAAACCCGACCCGAACCCGACCCGTTGCCATCCCTAACAATGGTGGATTTACTATTCATCTTCTTACTACTGATTCAATTTTATCTCTTACAGACCCATTGAAAAGCTCAAATACTCTTCTAACATGAAGAAACACATTGGCATGGTAAGCGAAGAGCATCTAGATAAAGTCATATACCAGCTTTAGTCTCGCACTTTTTGAATGTATCAATTTACGTAACAAATGGTTTAGGAAAAATGAGAAAGAAGCACAATGATGCTTTAGCAAGGAAATTCAGGAAAAACCCGTTTATAAGGAATAACCTAAAGAGATAGTTCTTCTTGTTTGTAAATTGTAGTCTATAAAACTGTGGTTGGATTCAAAGTTTTACTTTGGATGGATGTTGAGTTTAAGGACTATATAAATTTGCAGTACATGATAAAAGAAATAAGGAACATTCTTGTTCTACTTAAGCTTTCCTGTTAGAACCTTAGCTTCAATAATAATTGAGGTATTGACCAGTGCGCTCATCTCATAAGAATAGGCTGTTGTTGTTGTATCACTAAAAAGTATAATGCAGGAAAAACAGTAAAAGAAATGAAGTAAACAGTCCAGATGGGGGCAACAAGATTGCAGATGGAAACAAATTGTCTCTGAAATTGAAACTTCAAATACCAGGTTAACAACAGAACAAATAAAACTTATTGAACCCTAAAAAAGCCCTAATTTCGAAATCATTTAGAAAAAATATTGATGAAATCGTATGAAATCGATCAATCTAATTCGATTGATCGATTCATTGCATAAACCCGAACAAAAATTCAACGAAATAAAACTATATTGATGAAATCGTATGAACATTCAAGCTTACTAGGAAGAGTGGTGGTCGGCGATGGCTCTCAGTCACGTAACAACGACGGCAACGCGACGACGGGCAGCGCAAGAGATAGATCGCAGCTTGATTTTAGGGTTAGGTCTGTCGCCGCTATGAGGGATCTGAAATGTGAACAACGTCGAATGAGAACGAGAGAAAAATAGAGAAAGCGATTATATATGGGGTATATTAAACGACGGCGTTAAATTAATTTCGGTTCGGTCCGGGTTTTTTTTCGGTTTATTTATATAAAACCAAAACCAAACCGGTTCAGCCGGTTTTTGAGTTTTAAAAAACCACACCAAACCATTAAGTGATCGGTTTGGTTTTTCGGTTCCGGTTTTTTCGGTTCGGTCCGGTTTTTTCCGGTTTTTCGGTTTATCTGCTCGCCCCTACCGACAACGAGGAAGAAGAAGGCCCGGAGGAACCTTTTAAGTTTTGAGAATATTCCCCGGGCTCCCTAAGATTATCTTTATTTCTCAAAGAGTCCAGAAACTTTTCTTTATTTCAACAACACATGTATCCTAATTAATATTCCACAGAAGCCCCATAGTGGCTAATGAAATTGTTGAATTCCAAAAATTCCCCCTCACCCCATAACACCAAAATAAAAAATGTAGCAACTCATCTTTTCCTCTCTCTCTCTCTCTCTCTCTCTCTCTCTCTCTCTCTCTCTCTCTCTCTCTCTCTCTCTCTCTCTCTCTCTCTCTCTCTCTCTCTCTCTCTTTATATATATATATACTTCTTTATCCCTCTTTTTTCTTTCCATCAACCCTCCCCACCAGTGACCAATCACCGACACCCTATAGTAGAGAGGATGAGTGGAAGGATAGTAAGTTGATTGGTGTTATGAGTATAAAAGTAAAGTAGCAGAGAAGATAAGTGAGAGGAATAGTAGAGATTATTTGACATTTTGGAAAGTCCGATTTGAGATGAGACAGACGAAAATGGCAAAAGTTCCGATTTAAGATGAGACGGAGGGAGTATTAATTATCCGAACCCTTAAATTCTACCAAACGTCCACCTTAAATGAGTGCATATACTATTAATCACATTGAAGTGCTAATACCGGCTACCAAACGTAGCCTTAATACAAAAATTAAGGAGCTAGAGTTGCATCTTTTTCTCAAAACACTTGGGTTAGTGACTTTACAGTGCATTTTCAAAATTCCGTAAAGAGCTTCTTAAAAAATACACCAACGCCATCCCTTATTTACGATTATGCATTCACACTTACTTATTTATGATACTGTCCATCTCATTTACACATTAAAATTCACCTATAAACACTTATTTAAAACTCTGATAGATGAACGATGAGACTTTAATTTTCCCATCTCATATACACATTGAGACCATAAACACTCATAAACAACAGAAATTCATCATTAAGAAAATAATAATATATTTCTCCTCAATATTATAAAAACACAATTTAAAACTTTTATAAACACAAATGTGCAAAACACACAATTTAAAACACATCAAAAAGGAATTCACACATGCTACCTCCTAATAAGTAAATGGAAACTTCAACGTCGACAATGACAACTGCCAAAAGCAAAGTTGACGTTTCCTCCTCCAAAACGAGAGAGAGAGAGAGAGAGAGAGAGAGAGAGAGAGAGAGAGAGAGAGAGAGAGAGAGAGAGAGAGAGAGAGAGAGAGAGAGAGAGGAAGAAGAAAGGCGCTAGTCAGGATCATAGGGTTGCGGATGAGAAAGATAAGTGAAAAATGTGGATTGTGTTTCTCCATTGTTACATACTCCCTCCGTCCCATTAGTAGTAGGAAATTTACTGTAGATACGGGAATTAAGGAAAAGTGAATTATAGTGGAGAGAATAGTGAATTATAATGGTGTTGTGAGTATTAAAATAATGTAGGAGAGAGAATGAGTGGAGGGAATAGTAAAGATTCCTTTCCATTTTAGGAAGTTTGTGGTTTGTAATGGGACGACCAAAAAGGAAAGTTTGTGGTTTGTAATGGGACGGAGGGAGTATATTGCAATGGTGGATGAAGGCTAGGCTGGAGGTGATGGGAATGGGTAAGGGATTCTAATAAAACCTACATCTTCCAAGAATGGAACAAATAGGGTGTCGGTGATTGGTCACTGGTGGGGAGGGTTGATGTGGAATATTAATTAGGATACATGTGTTGTTGAAATAAAGAAAAGTTTCTGGACTCTTTGAGAAATAAAGATAATCTTAGGGAGCCTGGGGAATATTCTCAAAACTTAAAAGGTTCCGCCGGGCCTTCTTCTTCCTCGTTGTCGGTAGGGGCGAGCAGATAAACCGAAAAACCGGAAAAACCGGACCGAACCGAAAAAACCGGAACCGAAAAACCAAACCGATCACTTAATGGTTTGGTGTGATTTTTTAAAACTCAAAAACCGGCTGAACCGGTTTAGTTTTGATTTTATATAAATAAACCGAAAAAACCTAGACCAACCGAAATTAATTTAACGCCGTCTTTTAATATACCCCATATATAATCGCTTTCTCTATTTTTCTCTCGTTCTCGTTCGACGTTGTTCACATTTCAGATCCCTCATAGCGGCGACAGACCTAACCCTAAAATCAAGCTGCGATCTATCTCTTGCCGTTGCCCGTTGCCGTTGCCGTTGCCCGTAGGGATGGCAATTTTACCGAACCCGATCCGAACCCGAGCATATCCGAACCCGTTAGGGTCGGGTTTGGTATTCATTTTTGAAAACCCGACGGGTTCGGGTTCGGGTTCGGTTGGCAGACGACACCCGACCCGGCCCGACCCGAACCGATAAGACCCGATGTGCATATATTTACCTATATACCCCTCCCTTACCCTAACCCTAAGTTTAATATCGTCTCCCAGTCTTCATTCCCTCACTATACGCCGCTTGAGAGAGAAAATTAGAGAGAGAGAGAGACGAAGTCGAACGCTCGAACTCGAAGGCTGAAGCCGCTCCTCCGCTGCCGGCCGTCGACGGTTTCTTGATTTCAGGTAAGAAGTTTGCAGTAGAGTAGATTGTCAACGAATCATTTGATTTCATTTTCTTCTCTCGTTTTCTGTTTGTGTGTTGGGTTTTCAATTTCAGTTCTGTTACATTTTCTTGATTTCTCGAATCATCTGAATCATTTTCTTGATTTCTCAAATTGTTGTTCTGTTGATGCACGAATCATCTGAATCATTTTCTTGATTTCTCGAATTGTTGTTCTGTTGATGCTGATTCTATTGCTGTTTGGTCACTGTGTTTTATTAAGAAAGTTGCTGAACTTTAAATGGTTTTCTTCGTATTGAACCTAATTCCATTGTTTCATTTTTTCTTTCTTGGATTGTAATATTTAGGGACGTGGCTAGAGGAAGTCTCTGTTGGGTATTGTTGGCTATGTTTGTATGTTGGCTAGAGGAAAGGAAGACTTTGTTAAACTGTTATGTTGGCTGAAACAATTATGCTGGAACTAGTCCAGCAGTGTTGGTAAACTGTTAAACTGTTATGTTTGTATGTTGGCTATGTTTGTATGTTGGTTAGTGTACATAGATCATATAAAGGTTTGTAAACATTATTTGGTGTATATTTTCAGGCTGTGGGGAAAAAATGGTTGGTTTACATGGCGGGTCGGGTTCGGGTTCGGGTCGGGTTCTGGTATTTCGGGTCGGGTCGGGTTCGGTTTATGCACTAGAATACTCGGGTCGGGTTCGGTTAGGTCAAACCCGACCCGAACCCGATCCGTTGCCATCCCTAGTTGCCCGTTGTTACGTGACTGAGAGCCATCGCCGACCACCACTCTTCCTAGTAAGCTTGAATGTTCATACGATTTCATCAATATAGTTTTATTTCGTTGAATTTTTGTTCGGGTTTATGCAATGAATCGATCAATCGAATTAGATTGATCGATTTCATACGATTTCATCAATATTTTTTCTAAATGATTTCGAAATTAGGGCTTTTTTAGGGTTCAATAAGTTTTATTTGTTCTGTTGTTAACCTGGTATTTGAAGTTTCAATTTCAGAGACAATTTGTTTCCATCTGCAATCTTGTTGCCCCCATCTGGACTGTTTACTTCATTTCTTTTACTGTTTTTCCTGCATTATACTTTTTAGTGATACAACAACAACAGCCTATTCTTATGAGATGAGCGCACTGGTCAATACCTCAATTATTATTGAAGCTAAGGTTCTAACAGGAAAGCTTAAGTAGAACAAGAATGTTCCTTATTTCTTTTATCATGTACTGCAAATTTATATAGTCCTTAAACTCAACATCCATCCAAAGTAAAACTTTGAATCCAACCACAGTTTTATAGACTACAATTTACAAACAAGAAGAACTATCTCTTTAGGTTATTCCTTATAAACGGGTTTTTCCTGAATTTCCTTGCTAAAGCATCATTGTGCTTCTTTCTCATTTTTCCTAAACCATTTGTTACGTAAATTGATACATTCAAAAAGTGCGAGACTAAAGCTGGTATATGACTTTATCTAGATGCTCTTCGCTTACCATGCCAAGATTGCAGATGGAAATGGTGAAGAAGATTGTCAAGAAGTTGGGCGGAGAGAAGAATTTGATGCGAGGATCAAAAGATGCTATAGAGAAATGCTTGCCGGACAGCAAGGTTATCATGGGTAGAGCCCACCGTGGACTTTACGCCGGCCGCCACATTCAGTTCGGAAACCGCGTTAGTGAAAAGGGTGGTAACACGTCAGTCCTCAATCTCTCTCTCTCTATGCATATCTGTGTGAGTGTGGGAGTGATTTGCAAACCATTTCAGTTATTAAGTAGGAGTATGGATTTTGTTTGAAAAATGTTGGGTTTATATGAGTTTTAGGGTTCATTTTAGCTTTCTTCATTGCGGGTGCGATTGAATTTGTTGTCGAATTCTGAAATTTGATGAAAACTGAAAACATATGTTGTATCTTTGATTTAATATATGATAATCCTTCTTTGCTTGCTTTGCATTGAGATGAAAAGTAGGAGTATAACTCAAAAATTTCTCTTTATTTACCTTTTGTCATATGCTAAGTTTTTCTTGCTTGTAATTGAGTTGCTCATTCATTAGCAGGCTTACATGTATAGGTATTAGAAGAGGCCTCTGGTTTCTACTCCTGTTTGTTTTTGCCTAACGCAAGTTCAGTTGATGACCTGTATGAGGATGGACTAATTTAGGTGTCAATAGTTTGAACACCTATATCTCATACCCTGGAGGATTACATAAGCCTTAGTACAGAACAAGAGATTTGTTCAGTCATAGTCTTCCCTGCACCACAATAGCTGCTTACCATTGATACTCAATTATATGAATTAGAGATCACGTGGCTGATCTATTGCAATTGTATATAGCAGGCCTTTTTGGAATGACCCAACCTTTAGCTGCCCTTGAGAATGCATAATCATGATAGAAATTCAGTAAGAGAGTAAGACTGTTACTTTTGCGACAACTATGCAAACAACAACAGCAACAACAACAAAGTCTTAGTCCCAAAATTATTTGGGGTCGGCTAACGTGAAACCTCCTATGGAATCGTCAATTGAAAAATAAAATCCTATTCCCAACTAAGTCTTAGTCCTACGAGGATTTGAGGTTGGCTGACATGAATCGTAAAAGGAAATCCTATTCCCAACTTTGTGAGGGCAAAAGAAAGAGATTGAAGTGACTTCCTCAAACTAAAAGGTGGGAATTTGTTTTCTTATTTCGGAAGGCTTCATTCCCTACCAATGATGCAGTACAGTATCCATGTTCAGGTTCTAGTGATTTCTGCATATACTTCTCGGTTATTCCTTGCAAGTTCACAAGGTATTGAGAACTGAGTATAATTCAGGAAAACCCGTAGTAGTAGTCAGATTTGATAATTTCTTTGCCACGAGACTGGCTACTAATAAGCAGCCTGATAGTTGATACTCGATGCTTGAGCATTTGATCACCTAGATGAACTTAAGCTGAACTAATCTGTCTAGCAAATGAGGTTTACGGTGACCCCCCCCTCCCCCTTCAATTCCAATGGAGAAAGTTAGTCTTTTGGCTTTTTTCTATTCTACGTAACTGTAACATGCTTCCTTAGCAATTTGGTTTTGATGCCTAGACTGCCATTGCTTGGGCTTCACTGTCACTTTAGAAACAGGCTGGGTTGATTTGGTATTCTTTTCTTTAGAAAAAGAGGATTCTGAGGTCTGAACCTGACATCTTAGATCATACTCCCTCCGTCCCAAAAAGTTAGTCCCTCTTTTTTCAGTATTGGTTCGAATGAACTTTGAGCAATAATTTAGGTTATTCTTAATTATCCTAATGAAAATCTAAAAATTGTTATTGATAATACTCATAATGGTGTATCATCAACAAGTTTTAGATTTTCATTTAGCATCATTAAATGTAACCTTAAGTATTGCTTAAAGTTCATCCAAACTAACAATGAAAAAAGTGAGACTAACTGTTGGGAACAGAAGGAGTAAAAAAGGTGTTCTTTCTCTTAATAGCTGGCTTTATGAAGAAAATTTAATCATGGGAGAATTCTGATAGGTAAGTTAATAGAGCATGTTTCAAGTATGAATTAATAACACGCTGTTGAACTCCTAAAAGTGGCTAAAAAAACAAGATATTACTTGAATATGAGTATTTATGCAGTCTAAAAATTATGAATTTCTGTTATTATTATTATTTTTTTTTTTGAGGAAGACAATTTTGTGCTAGTTCATTGGTAAAAAGACCAAAAGCCAAGTTTCATGCTTCTTTGCATTAAGAAGGAAATGGTTGTCGTGGTTCAGTTATGATATTGCCTTATTCCAGCCTTTATACTTCTGGTGAAAACCTCTTGCAAGGTCCTTTTAGAGCACAGTTTGGACGAGTTGAAGTCTTCATTACTGCTCGAGTAAATGTTTCAAACAATCTATAAATACATCCACGTAACAAATTTCAAATATAAAATACATCTTTTTCTCTGTGTGTGTGTGTGTGTTATAGATGATAGGTGAATTCTTAATCATTTCTTTTGTTTCGGTAATTGTTTTTACAGATCAAGGAGGAGCTGGAAACCCAATGTGCAAGAGAAGCGTCTCTTCAGCTACATTCTGGACCGTCACATTCGTGTAAAAGTAACCACTCACGCTCTCCGATGCATAGACAAAGCAGGGGGAATCGACGAATATCTCCTGAAGACACCATACAAGAAAATGGACACAGAAATGGGTCTCTTCTGGAAATCCAAGATTGAGAAGATGTATGAAGAGCTTGGAAACATGGAGGTTCTTTTCTTTCCACCCGAAGAAGAAGCCAAGCTTGAAGAGGAGTTTAAAGAAATGAGAGTTTCTCAAAAGACAGCTCGTAGGGATGCCAGAAGGAAAATATATGGCTGGTCAGGGAAGACGGAAGAAATAGAGGAAAGTAAGGAAGATAATAATGAAGTACCCGTTGAAGATTTAGTTGCCAACGCTTGAATACAACATCGTTTTTTGCTAGCAATGCCCGTGATCTTTTTCATGAAAAGCTCCGCTTTGAGTTTAATATTTTGTTTCTCTTAGATGTTTATTGTGTCGATCTTTTCCGCATTGCTGAGGCCCTTAATGATAGCGTAGATAGTCCTTGTCTTCATTAGTTTCTTTGTTTGGATCTACTTTATATTACTATGAAGATTAATAATGTACAACACACTAGTTTTACAATCAATTACTCTGTACGGACAACAGCAGACACATCATTCTGAAGTGCTTATAAAAGATGCATGCTTAGTCCTCTTTTATTGTTTTTATTGGCCTCTTCTGTTAGGTTTATGGCTCAATCTAGACGTGGCCGGTTCGGTTGAACTGCCGGTTCACGGTTGAAAATCGGCGATTTCAACCTTAGAAAACCTTCAACCGGAATCGAACCGGATAACCGGATAACCGGCTAAACCGGTTACGGTTTGACGGTTATACGGTTTTAACGGTTTGACGGTTAACCTCCGATTTATTCGGTTTGGATCTGCTCGGCCGAGTCTTTGGTGTTGCTCGGTCGAGCATACCCTTTTAGGGTTTAGGGGTTGAGGGTTGCTCGGCCGAGTCATATATACTGCTCGGTCAAGCATACCCTTCAAAAAAATGTCAAAACTTTTTGTTCTCATATGCTCGGTCGAGTCTATAGTAGTGCTCGACCGAGCATATCATTTTTCAACCTTGTAACAGTTAATTTTTTAACAGTTTTCGTTAACTTTGTATATAGTATATTAACTTTGTTTTTTTTTTTTTTCAATTCTTTTTTGGATAAAGATAACTAATTGAGATGTTGTTTAGTCCTGATTTTTTTTAGAAAAAGTTATATAAAAAAATTAAGAATTTTTAAAGATAAGAAAACAATTATCTTTTTAACAGTTTTCGTTAACTTGTATATAGTATATTAACTTCTTCTTTTTTTCAATTTTTTTTTGGATAAAGAAACGTATTTGAGATGTTTTTTCCTGAATTTTTTTACAAAAAGTTATATAAAAAATTAAGAATTTTTAAAGAAATAAAAGTAAATAAAAAAGGGACGATACCCTTAAATTTATTAATTAAAATAAAATTACAAAAAGGGGGACAACCAACCTTACCCTTTTATAAATAAGGGGGGATATTTAGGAGCCTTTACCTCAACCTAACTATTACAATTAAATAAAAATAAACCTAATCTAAAGTCTAAACTAATCTAATTAAAATAAAAATTAATCTAAAACATCATTCATTCATCACTACTTTTCGTGGAGTAGTTGTAGTGGTACTGGTATTAATAGTAGTGGTGGTGGTGATGGTAGTGGTGGTAGTAGTGGTATTGGTAGGAGTGGTTGTGGTAGGAGTGTTAGTGGTAGTGGTAGTAGCGATAGTAGTGGTCGTAGTAGTAGTAGTAGTAGTGGTAGTAGTAGTAGTAGTGGTAGTGGTAGTAGACTAGTAGTGGTAGTGGTAGTAGTGGTGGTAGTGATAGTAATGGTAGTGGTAGTAGTGGTGGTAGTGGTAGTAGTGGTGGTAGTGGTGGTGGTGGTGGTAGTAGTAGTAGTGGTAGTAGTAGACTAGTAGTAGTAGTGGTGGTAGTAGTAGTGGTAGTAGTGGTGGTAGTAGTAGTGGTAGTAGTAGTAGTGGTAGTGGTGGTGGTAGTGGTAGTAGTGGTGGTAGTGGTAGTAGTGGTGGTGGTGGTGGTAGTGGTGGTGGTGGTGGTGGTACTGGTAGTGGTGGTTGTAGTGGTGGTGATGGATGAAAATGAAAAGAAAATACTAATTTCGTTAGAAAAATAACTGAAAATAAGGTATTATTTAACTAAAAATTGGATGAGAGTAAGAGAGTATGTGAATATTTGAGAGTAGAAGAGCAAGAGTAGAGAGAAATAATGTGAAAATAAAATGGGAGGAGGGAGGTGATATTTATAGTTAGTAAATTAGGCAAAAAAAACCTTTTTTTTTGTCAGCCCCCAGTTAAAGTTCTGACGGACATAACGGCTTGAAAATTTACCCACTGGAAATGACCCACTCGGCCGAGCAACTCATATGACCGTTGAAATTAATTTGAAAATGACCGATTTAGCTGGTTTAACCGGCGGTTAACCGTCGGTTTTAACCGGTGGTTAACCGGCGGTTGACTGGTTTTTCAAAAAGTCAAACCTTAACCGAACCTCCCATTTACCGGTTTCGGTTACACGGTTTCGATTAACCGGCGTTGACCGATTTTGGCCGATTTTGACCGGTTGAAAACCGATCGATTGGCCGGTCCGATTTATAAAATGGCCACGTCTAGCTCAATCAATGGGTTTTGGACTTAACAGAGTTCACTCGAGAGGGATGGGAATTTTTTAGTGTTATTTTATTATCTCTAAATTTTTACCACTAAAAATGTTGTTTTTATCTGTTTCAATCCCTTTTTATTTTTTTAGGTAAAACTAGTTTAACACACATGCGCATTAAATGCACGGCTAAAAAACTTTGAAAAAAATACAAATTTTGAAAAATTTAGGAAATTATTTTTTAAAATTAATTTTATTCATCAAAAATATATATACTGACATTAATAATTATAAAAAATACAAATTTTGAAAAATTTACTTATACACAATATTTATGGTTTCATTTACATTGTTTCCCTCGTCGTCGCATATTAAAATCACCAAACGAGCACGGTCGGTTATCCTAGACAAAACAATATACAACTAACCACAACTGAAAACAATTTTTTTAGAAACAAACAACATTATTGAGTGATTGACCATTATATTTGTTGATTGTCATTGCGTATGATATAATCAACAGAAACTTTCATGAAGTAAACTCTCTTTTCAAAAAAGAAAAAAAAAACGATTACCAACAATTAAATCCAATATCCCAACTTTTTAGGCCTGCAAACATCATTAATATATTTATTTCATAATGCTCCATCCATTTCCAAAAATGTCCACTTATTATAAAATGGTTTATTACAAAAAACTCACTAAAAAAGATGGTATTTACAAAAAAAAAAAAAACAAGTAAGATGGGAAATTACAAAAAAATACTTTTTTTTTTTGACAAAAAACTTTTTTTTTTTTGGAAATTTTTTTTTTATTGGATTTTTTTAATCAGTTTTGGTCAACAACTGATAATTTCAGTTATCAGTTGTTTAAACAACTGATAACTAAAATTATCAGTTGTTGAAGAGTAATTTGTGCTTCAAACAACTGATAATTTCAGTTATAAGTTGTTTAAACAACTGATAACTGAAATTATCAGTTTTGGTCAATAACTGATAATTTCAGTTATCTGTTTTGGTCAACAACTGATAAAAAAATCCAAAAAAAAAAATTCGAATAAAAAAAAGTTTTTTTTGTAATTTCGAACTTATGTGGTTTTTTTTTTTTTTTTTTTTTTTTTTTTTTTGTAATTTCCATCTTTCTAAAGTAGTTTTTTGTAAATGCCTCAAGACTTATAAAATTATGTCCTAAATATTCACTTTTTATGCAAAAAGTATTGTAGTTTTTAAACTCGTGAAAGAGCAAAAAAAATAACAATTAGTTTGGGCAAGAGATTAATAACTAATACAAAAATATTATTATTATTTAACTAAATATTGATGAGAACAAATAAATTATTTTTTTAATGATAAATTTTATATTTGTGAGATTATAAGAAAGTATACAAGAAAAAAAAAGCCAATTTCTTATTTTAATTGAGACTAAATATTAAAAATTAAAAAGAAATACAATCATCATATACAAATAAATAAATATTTATTAGCTGTAAGTTTTTTAGAAAAGAATAAGTTGTAACACATAAAAATAAAATATAAAAATGTGGGATTAAAATACAGTATAAGAATAAGATAAAAAATAAGAATTTTGTTTATCAACAACTTTTCTATTTCTATTTCATTTATATAACTGTTTTGAATAAATATAGTAAGTACAAAATTACCTTGTATGTCATCTTTCTTAGTAAAAACTTTAATTTTGGTATCCTCATATATACCATTTGATTTACTTTGACAAAAAAAAATTACAAAAAAATTGAATATTTCAATGAAATCTAAAAGTCGTGAAGAGTATTTTTGATGATTTCGGTAATATTTTTTAGATAACTAATTTTACTGCAAATATTGGTTAAAGTACAAAAAAAGAAAAAAAAAGAAAAAGACCAAAAGAACAACAATTTCGATAGTTTACCAGAATGAACTACGAAGACCTGAGCCCCTTAGTCTTTCTTAAAAGGGGAACGTAGGCAGCCAGCAATGGTTCGGTCTAAACAATAAATAAGACAAATAAAGTTTCCATGAAATGTGTCTTGAATAAATTTCTAAGATAATATCTTTGTTAATTACAAGTTAAAAACTCCTTGATGAGTTCAAGCACGGTCTACTCTTGACTCTGCTAACCTGCTACAAAGATCTAAAATACAATAAAATGCCTAATAAACTACTGTGTTTGCAAATGGCAATAAGGAAATCCTAAGAAAAGACCTATCAGTTATCATTCACTGAGTCTTCTTTGGTCTTCTTTCCTTTGCCTCGACCTCGTCGAGTGTTCTTCCTTTTCTTCTCTAAGATGTCGGTCTCCCTCATCCCAACTTCAGGTATCCTCATTGGAGCCTCCATCAAACCCGTGTCAATAAGTGCCTTCTCGACCTGGGCACGAGTCCGCACTTCCTCCCTCTGAGCCTCAGTCAAGGGAGCGCCTTCTGAAAGCCTCTCATATCGAGCCTCCATGTCTCTGATAAGGTCACCCGACTGGTTATGGCGACTAGCCTTAGCCTCAGCTTCCCTCAGAGTCCTACTCGAGTCGCAGTCAGCCCCCAATAAAGCCGGACGTCTCTCTCCCAAAACGACCTGAGTCGCTCCCATCTTCCTCTCGTACCAGTCCAAGTAGGCCGTGGTCAAGATGGTACTCTTCCTGCTCTTGAGAATAGCCCTGGGTGGGAAAGCAATATATGTCCAAGCCCTCGAGAAGAATAAGAAGTTGGCTGGATCCCTCATGTCCAAAGGCACCACCTCCATGGTACGGATGTCCTCCCAATCGCCCAACGGCTCCTGTAATGTCCCGAACTGCCTGGATACTAAGCATGGTATGTAGAAGGATGACCAAGAAAGCCCCGGAACCCTCACCACATAGGACTCCTGAAATGTCCTCCGGGTCTGCAACCTCCAATGAGGCACCCACCAGTGAATGTCCGAGGTGGACAACCTAGCCATCATCAGCTCCCAGCTACCCTGGTCCTGCTGCCTAGGGGCACCCCTCTGGGAAATCACCCAAGGACACTGAGTAGGCGAAGCCCCTGGCAAAGCCCCAAGCCTCTACTGCAGCCACAAAGTCAGCACCGCCGGGCTCCCGGACCTCAGGAAATGGTCTCCCCTAGCCATCCTGTCAATGACATGCAGGGTCTCACCCAAAACCAGTGGGATAATATCCTTCCCAGCCCTACAATCCCTGACCATGTCCAAAAGGCCGCCATGACAGACCCCTACGGACTCAGCAGTGAACAGAAACGAGAACACACAGAGGATAAAGGCATCCATAGCCACCGGGGTCGTAGCCGTATCCGGAAATCCAAACCTGCCCGGGATATCAGAAAGGTCAATCCTATCAGGGGCTACCATCATCCCCTCAGCCTCTCCCAGAGAGATTTGCAGAAAAGATGCCAGCTTTACCGCCACCGGCACGTCTCCGATCAAAGGAATCGACACGGCCTCAATTTCTGGACCCCCAATCAATGCTCGGAAGTCTTCATAAGTTGGGACGAGCTCATTGTAAGAAAAGCAATAAACATGTCTCCGAACGTCCCAAAACCTCGCCGCGGCCCTCAAAAGGTCCCAATCGGGCGGGAGATCCTTCAAATGCCATAAAGATTTGATCTTGAAGGTGGTATCAAACAGCCTCTTGTTGGATTGAAAGTTATGCCTCATCCAAGATTGAAGATCGGACAGAAAACGTGATATAGACTAATCATTAGTGTTTTAAGGAGTTTGCATTTTTCTCTATATGATCTATAATGATATAGACTAATCATTGGTGTTTGAATGAAAAGTGAGAGTGAGAAGGAGTTTGCATTTTTTATTTATATGATCTATAATGATATAGACTAATCATTGGTGTTTGAATGAAAAGTGAGAGTGAGAAGGAGTTTGCATTTTTGATCTATATGATCTATAATGATGTTGACTAATCAACACCAATGATTAGTCTATATCATTATAGATGCAATATGACGGGTTTCTCCATTGCAAGGTGATCAAAGTTGATGTCTTTTGGTCAAAAATGTGCTCTGGGATCAGTTGGGACAAGTCTAGGGTGAAAATGAAATGAAAGGGCCAAGCCTTGGTTTTATTTTGAAAAAACCAGTTCAGACAGAACTTCCAGCCGCACGGCTTCATTTGCCTCAAGACCTGGCCGGACGGCTTCATTTGCCTTCTGCAGAAAAAAATCTGCAGCAGCTCTTGCTGCTGCCCAAGTGGAGTTCGCACCCCACTTTCTAAATGAAACCTGTACAAAAGCATATTCAAATGCCATCCATGCAGTTATATGTCATCACAAACCATTTTGGCCCAGTTTCAGTCCCATTTCTAAGCAAAAAAGCAGTCCCGAGGCTCAAGTAATATGCAAATTCATAAAGCATAAATTAGAAAAGCAAATAAAAGAGTAATACATTGTTTTCGCTCCATCGGCGCCCAAATAAAACGAAAAATAGATAAATTGTGCATAAAAAAGTGTTCATTGTCTGTTTTCTTGCTCCTAGATCAGTCTAAGGAATCCTAAGCCTCCGACTCCTCGTCACTGCTTATCTCATAGAAGAATTAGGATCCCTCATCAAGTCCTCAGCATCACTCACATCAGATAGGTTGACATTCACATGTTCGTACTCCACTAGCTGCTTTGGGTTCACCCCATCTTTCTCAAAGTTGGGCATCCTGTCCCATAGCTTCACAGCCGCCTCAGAAGGTCCCCTCGACTTGTTCTCCTGTAGGAAAAACACAACAAAAAACATGTCAGTCCTTCATCTCGTCTCAAAAGCATGCATATATTCAAAAGTGCACATATTTTCAAAAGAAAGCATTCATAAAATATTTCTAGCACCTTTTGCCTAGAAAACGTGTCTTTCATCATTTGAAACACGTCATGTCAAGCACATTGCTCTCTCAAGCATAAAAAAAAATTTCCAATTTTTAAAATTCTTTGCACATAAGCATTAATTTTTTCAAAATGGCATGCATGAATCCTTTCCATCGTCCAAAATCTTGCTTTCCCATCCATGATCAAGAATTGACCTAGTTCTAGCACATGCAAGAACTCCGTCACATTTTAGACATTATTTTTCTTACTTTATTTTCAAAAATGGGTCATTCTCATTATTTTTCAAATAAATCAGACATGTATGTTCATTTGCGTCCTTAGCCTCATAGGTTAATCATCAAAATTCCAAAATCATCAAAATAAATCCTAGGAAAAATTCGAAAAAATTCCTAAAATTCGGGTCAAGCCCTAAGTCAATCAAAAATTCAATCAAAATTGACAAAATCAAGCAAATCAAAAATGCTTACCCCAACAGATTGAGGTTTCGTAGATTTGTGTTCAACCCTACCGGGATAAAGCTCAGATGGAGGCGCGTTGAAGTCATACTTCCGCTCCGTTCGAACGAGCTTCCTCCTCCTCCTCCTAGCGGCTTCGGATATGTTCCTCCGTGCTTGCCTAGGTACTGGATTCCCTTCCGGATCCATCCTAAGCCAAGAAAGCAAGAGAATTGAAATTTTTTGAAAATTCTCTCTTTTCTCTCTCCCTCTTCCTCGGCACAAGCAAAACAGCAATGCTGTTTGCCCGTTCAAATGCAGTTTAAATAATTTGGTGAAAATGAATTCAAACCGTACGGCCTCTTTTTCCCTCATCTCATGCCGGGCGGCCTCATTCGCTCTGAGCAGAAATTACATTTATGCCCCTGTACTTTCCACTTAGGCATATAACTCCTGTCATTTCTTAACCAGAATAACGCTGTTTCCCAAAGGATATCCGTTATCTCTAAGAAAATAAACTTTACTCCAGAGTCGCCTCCGTTACTTCCGTCATAACGGGATAAACGCTAGGTGACATCCTCCGAATTGTCAAAACTCAAGCTTTAGCTACCTCAATCTCACAGATGGTGAAAGTACGCTCAAGTTTTTCAACTTTAGCTACCTCTATCTCCTCGATAGTGAAGTACGCTTTAGTTTTCCCAACTTTAGCTACCTCTATCTCACAGATGGTGAAGTACGCTCAAGTTCTCAAAACTTTAGCTACCTCTATCTCACAGATGGTGAAGTACGCTCAAGTTCTCCAAACTTTAGCTACCTCTATCTCGTAGATAGTGAAGTACGCTCAAGTTTTCCAACTTTAGCTACCTCTATCTCACAGATGGTGAAGTACGCTCAAGTTCTCCAAACTTTAGCTACCTCAATCTCACAGATGGAGAAGTACGCTCAAGTTTTCCAACTTTAGCTACCTCTATCTCACAGATGGTGAAGTACGCTCAAGTTTTCCAACTTTAGCTACCTATATCTCCTCGATAGTGAAGTACGCTTTAGTTTTCCAACTTTAGCTACCTCTATCTCATAAGATAGTGAAGTACGCTCAAGTTTTCCAACTTTAGCTACCTCTATCTCCTCGATAGTGAAGTACGCTTCAGTTTCTCCAAAATATTAGCTACCGTTATCTCATAGATAGTGAAGTACGCTCAAGTTCTTCAAACTTTAGCTACCTCTATCTCATAAGATAGTGAAGTACGCTCAAGTTCTCCAAACTTTAGCTACCTCTATCTCACAGATAGTGAAGTACGCTCAAGTTCTCCAAACTTTAGCTACCTCTATCTCACAGATAGTGAAGTACGCTCAAGTTCTCCAAACTTTAGCTACATCTATCTAACAGATGGTGAAGTACACTCAAGTTCTCTAAGCTTTAGCTACCTCTATCTCATAAGATAGTGAAGTACGCTCAAGTTCTCCCAACTTCAGCTACCTCTATCGCACAGATGGTGAAGTATGCTCAAGTTATCCAAACTTTATCTACCTCTATCTCACAGATGGTGAAGTACGCTCAAGTTTTCCAACTTTAGCTACCTTTATCTCCTCGATAGTGAAGTACGCTTTAGTTCTCCAAAATTTAGCTACCTCTATCTCATAAGATAGTGAAGTACGCTCAAGTTCTCCCAACTTTAGCTACCTCTATCTCACAGATGGTGAAGTATGCTCAAGTTATCCAAACTTTAGCTACCTCTATCTCACAGATGGTGAAGTACGCTCAAGTTTTCCAACTTTAGCTACCTCTATTTCCTCGATAGTGAAGTACGCTTTAGTTTTCCAACTTTAGCTACCTCTATCTCATAAGATAGTGAAGTACGCTCAAGTTCTCCAAACTTTAGCTACCTGTATCTCACAGATGGTGAAGTACGCTCAAGTTCTCCAAACTTCAGCGACCTCTATCTCGTAGATGGTGAAGTACGCTCAAGTTTTCCAACTTTAGCTACCTCTATCTCACAGATGGTGAAGTACGCTCAAGTTTTCCAACTTTAGCTACCTATATCTCCTCGATAGTTAAGTACGCTTTAGTTTTCCAACTTTAGCTACCTCTATCTCATAAGATAGTGAAGTACGCTCAAGTTTTCCAACTTTAGCTACCTCTATCTCCTCGATAGTGAAGTACGCTTCAGTTTCTCCAAAATATTAGCTACCTCTATCTCATAGATAGTGAAGTACCCTCAAGTTCTTCAAACTTTAGCTACCTCTATCTCATAAGATAGAAAAGTACGCTCAAGTTCTCCAAACTTTAGCTACCTCTATCTCACAGATAGTGAAGTACGCTCAAGTTCTCCAAACTTTAGCTACCTCTATCTCACAGATAGTGAAGTACGCTCAAGTTATCCAAACTTTAGCTACCTCTATCTAACAGATGGTGAAGTACGCTCAAGTTCTCCAAGCTTTAGCTACCTCTATCTCATAAGATAGTGAAGTACGCTCAAGTTCTCCCAACTTCAGCTACCTCTATCGCACAGATGGTGAAGTATGCTCAAGTTATCCAAACTTTATCTACCTCTATCTCACAGATGGTGAAGTACGCTCAAGTTTTCCAACTTTAGCTACCTCTATCTCCTCGATAGTGAAGTACGCTTTAGTTCTCCAAACTTTAGCTACCTCTATCTCATAAGATAGTGAAGTACGCTCAAGTTCTCCCAACTTTAGCTACCTCTATCTCACAGATGGTGAAGTATGCTCAAGTTATCCAAACTTTAGCTACCTCTATCTCACAGATGGTGAAGTACGCTCAAGTTTTCCAACTTTAGCTACCTCTATCTCCTCGATAGTGAAGTACGCTTTAGTTTTCCAACTTTAGCTACCTCTATCTCATAAGATAGTGAAGTACGCTCAAGTTCTCCAAACTTTAGCTACCTGTATCTCACAGATGGTGAAGTACGCTCAAGTTCTCCAAACTTCAGCGACCTCTATCTCGTAGATGGTGAAGTACGCTCAAGTTTTCCAACTTTAGCTACCTCTATCTCACAGATGGTGAAGTACGCTCAAGTTTTCCAACTTCAGCTACCTCTATCTCGTAGATAGTGAAGTACGCTCAAGTTCTCCAAACTTCAGCTACCTCTATCTATTCGATAGTGATGTAAGCTTTAGTTTCAACAGGTGACAACCTCCATTAATTGTCCAATCAGGTGACAACCTCCATTTATTGTCAATTCAGGTGACAACCTCCATTAATTGTCAAATCGGGTGACAACCTCCATTAATTGTAAATTCAGGTGACAACCTCCATTAATTGTCAATTCAGGCGACAACCTCCATTAATTGTCAATCAGGTGACTCCTCCACAAATCGTCAAAACCTCAAGGATCCTAGACATCGTTCCTAAATATCTAGTGAGACTTGAACTACGACCAAGGCTTGATTCCTCCGGGATACGTAGGTAGCCTTTCATAAAGGTCCGGCCATCCGACCGCATTGGTCACCCTCTTCATTTATCACGCTTCAGTGGTGCATGAGCCTTTCATAAAGGTCCAGCCATCCGACCACAATGTTCACCCTTTTCATTCATCACTCCTCAGTGGTGAAATAGCCCTCCATAAGGTCCAGATATCTGACCACATTGGTCACTTCCTTCATTTAGCATATCCCCAGTAGGATCAGTCATTTGACCTCCTAGGTCACTTTCCCTTCTATTTCCCCAGCAAAAGTCCAGTTTCTCTTCGCCATTCCCCAGTGGACTTCGAACTATGACCTGGCTTGATTCCTCCGGGATACGTAGGTAGCCTACTTTAGGTTCAGCCAATTTGTCACATATGATACCCCTTTCCCCAGCGGATCTTATTCCGAACTACGATTATGGCTTGATTCCTCCGGGATACGTAGGTAGTCTTCCAAAGGTTCAGCCACTCGACCACCTTGGTCACTCAATCCGTCTCGGCATTCGCCAGATCGGATCCTTTTTTTATCGACAACCCCACTCGCCCTGCAAGTGACGTTGCCGAGGGGCTTCTGTAAGTACCCAAATCTGGCTCATGCCTTCCGGTTAAGTTTTCCGGCAATTCCCCGGACTTTCCTAAAGTTCAGGGGCAATTTGGGAACTTTTCCAAACCTTCCGAGGGGCGAAGGACTTGCTAGGAATTAAAATTCCACATAGTCCTTCGCTGGAAAAGACCTTCTAGAAGGCCACCTTGCATGGTTCTAGAAATAAGCTGAGTCACCTCTGGATAAGACCGCATGACCTCATTAGCCCTGGGGTTACAGCCGCACGACTTCATTAGCCATCACCAGACTTCCTATAAATAGAGGCCTCCTCTACCCATTTTTATATACAGTTTTTAGCATTGTTACTTTGCCAAAATTTCTACATGAATTTCCAGAGAGCTGAGAGCAACCAAAACCACCTCCCCTCTCTTCAAAACCCTTCAAAAGTTGGTCCTTCCCTAGGCAAACTTCAAGGAGATAGAGGGACACCACCATTGGTAACCTCTCCTCCCCTTTTTCTTGAAATATACTTGTCATTACTTGATATATTGCTCCTTGCTTTATATATTGCTATCTACTTGCTTGGTATTTGATATATTGTCATTAAAGATCACATCTTTAGTCATGTAAATCATATATACCCCATCCCCCTATCACATAGGATCCATGGAAGATCCAACCCAAGGATGAATAATAAGACTTCAAAAGGCTTGTTCTAGGGTGGATCTCTCACATGGTAATGTGAAAATAGCATCCTTTGCATATAAAAATGTCATCATTACATATAAAAATGTCATCTTTTCCATAAAAATGTCATCTCTATGCATGAATGTCATTCCCCCTTCCCATAGACCTTGCTTCCAAGGATTGTCCACCTAAAAGATTCATAAAGGGCATAGGAAAGCCATAAAGGTCCTTCCTTTTCATTCCTAGTTTTAGCTTGCATCATGTTCATTACATATGTTTGCATAAAAATGTCATCTTTAGCTTAAAAATGCATTCCCCATGTCCCTCATGGTTGGATCTCTCTCCTAGGATTGCCTAGTGACCTTCATAAGGCACAAAAAGGCATAGGATGAGTATAAAGATCCAATCTTTATACCCCTCCCCTAGTCCCCTTTGGTACTTGGAGCATCTCTTGGAGCGAAATGGCATAAAGGTCCTATCTTTACATCATTTCCTCCACTTAAAGATGCCATAAACGAATTCTCCTTTAGAAATGGATGAACTTTAGCCACATATCTCCGATCATCACTTGAGACGAGCATAAATGTCCCGAAAGAGCTCAAATCGTCTCAAGATGTAGGATTGATGGGCAAAGGTCATTCCTTTCTAAAGAGTCTTATCCTTGGACTATAAAAACGGTGTCCCTATTCCGATCACATGTGACCCAAGGTCTCATCATGATGATCATAAGTCCAAGATGAGAACGGGACCAAAGTCCCTAACATATCAAAAATCCAAGGAATCTCGAGCGATAATCAACTCATGGTTTATACGTCCGGAAGACCACTTGGTACATTCCCTTCTTTTCAAAACACACATCCCACACACGAAAACACAAAGACAAGCATGAAAAGCGGATCTTGGAAGACTTGCTTCGGTAAGGCTCTTTGGGTGAACGACGATCCATTCTTCCCAAAGGGTAACTTAACCTCCGGACCCCCCCAAATCCTTTTTTTTCAAAGTTTTGAGGAAATCAAAATGGCGTGGCGACTCCGTTTTTCAATTTAAACCGGATGTTTCCAAACTGATGTGAGGCGGTGATCCCCTTACACGAGAAAGCGGTTCCAAAAATAATAAAATAAATAAAGAGAGCCGCTATCTTGGGCACCACATTCACAGTAGTGCGCTAGGAGGAAAGGATTGAAAAGGGGGAATAAAAGGAAAAAACAACACACACACACCCCACAGAGATACAACAATCAAATGATCATGAATTTGATCATGGGACAGCCCCACAATCACAACCTGACTGGAAACCAAAACCTGCAGAGTGGCATGAACCGTCGCAGGACACAGGACATGGAGGGCGTCTTATGTCGCACGACTGGTCCAGCCAGTCTTCCAGAACCAGCCCCTAGCCTCCAAGCATAGCACTCATTCGACACTAAGCCTCAGCACACCAAAACAAAATACAAGGAGGAAAAGGAACAAAGCAAAGCAGTAAATGCATTTATACACATATAATGTCACCAAAAATGCATACACAAATGAATGAAATGGATGTTGAACAAGGTCGAAAGTTTGACCCATTTTTGAAAACAGGTTTCTGAAATTACCCGGATCCGATAGGCTCGCGCCCCGGCATCTGGCATCATTTCGCTTCCCGTTGGAGCGATGGTCTCGCCGTTTGTTTTCGCATTTGTAGAGTCGCCACGCCGTTTTTATTAAGCCCAAAACATTGAAAAAGGGCATCAGTTTAAAGATAATTTTAAACTGTTTTTGTGTGATGAGATTTTGAGTTCGGAGGTCAGATGACTCCTCGAGAAGAGAATATTAGAATATTAGAGCTCACCCGAGTCGCCTCGTAAAAACGAGTCTTTCGGATACCCCTAATATCCTTTAAAATGTTATGTGTGTGTGTGTGTGCTTTTAAAATGCATGCTGTATCGGATGTCTACATTGTATGCTATGTATTGAAATGTATTGAAATAGGATAGGAAGGAAGCCTTACCAATGTTGGTTCGTGTCTGTCTTCCGCTGAGGAATAGTGTTTGAGGTCGTAGTAGCGTTCCGGTACGGATCGGGATTGCTTCAGGAGATGCCAGTTGTCTGCGGACAGAGTTTCGGCGTGAGTTGAGATTGCAGGCTGCGTTCAGGCAGAGGTTCGGCGTGCGTGGGATCGTCGGGATCAGTCGGGCAGAGGTTCGGCGTGCGTTGGAATCGTTGGTTGGATTCGGGCAGAGGTTCGGCAAGGTTTGGGATCGCCGGTTTGACTCGGAAAGAGCCGGGACACCGTGGGAAAGACCAGGCAAGGCCTCGGAGTACCACGAGGGGCCTCAGAGTACCTCGAGAGTGCCTCGGGGCAGCGCGGGAGCGTCTCGGGAGCGCTCGGAGAGGCTTCGGAGCACCTCGAGGGGGCTCGAAAGGCCTCAGAAGGATCCGAAAGGGGCCGGGAGTGCCTCGAGAGGACTTAGAGGGGGAGCCAGAAGGCTTAGGGAGGAAGAGAGAAGTGGGAGGTGTGTGAAAATGAGGAGGGGGAGCCCTCTATTTATAGTGCCAAATTTGGTGCAAGAAGGTCCGTACGGACCTTCTAGGTAATCCAGGATTTTGGTTTTCCTCGATTTGAGGGAATATGTGATGATGGTGAATATTCTGGAATGATGATGTCCCCTGTGCAAAGAGGTCCGTACGGACCACCTCAGCATGCAAAGAGGTCCGTACGGACCAACCATGCATGTGGGTAATCATTTTCTCCGGGATTTGAGGGAATATTGTGGACTTTAAGGGGATTCAGTAATTATGACAACAAAGAGGTCCGTACGGACCATTATTGCTTTCCCAATTTCCTGAAAATTCCCGAAAGGTCCTTTTGTCCCTTTTTATCCCAGGAAGGCTCCTCCCTTGGTTTGGCTGAGGGTTTGAGAGGGTTTTGAGAGGGTTTTGAGTGCCAAAGGTCTCCGAGACTGCGTTGATGAGTCTGCGGTGTTTCCCGTGTGTTTGAAAAGGGGTGATCCAGATTGGGGTACTTACAGAAGCCCCTCGACGACGTCACTTATGAAAGAAGTGGGGTCGCCGATAAGATAAGGGTCCTAATCTGGATCGCGTGCTGGGAAAGGAAGTGACCGTGGAGGTCAGTGTGAGGACGTGGTGGTGTTCTTTTATGTGACCGTTTAGGTCAGTAGGCTGGACCCTGTGATAGGATTCCTACGTATCCCTGGCGGGAATCAAGCCTGGTCGTAGTTCAGAGATCGTGAAATTGTGAGTGTATGTGGGCGTGGTGGTGCCCTGAAGTGTTGTGTGACCGTCGAGGTCAGTGATAAGGACGGAGTGATGTCCTGAGATGTGGTGACCGCCGAGGTCAATTGTGAGGACGTGGTGGTGTCCTAGGATGGAAATTTTACAATTTTCCTAATCGGGTGGTTTAAGGCCTTCCGGGCCGGAGATAGTGATTGGAGGAGGTTTATACGGTCTTCCGGACCGAGTAGTTTAAAGCCTTCCGGGCTGGAGGTAGTAGTTTGGCTGATTTATACAGTCTCTCGGACTGAGTGGTTTAAAGCCTTCCGGGCTGGGGATAGTAGTGTGAGGACTTGAATCGTCTTCTTCTGATTGCGGTTGCGCCATGCTTGAGGACTTTGAATCGTCTTCTGGCTGCTGTTGGTGTCATGCGCGAGGACTTTGAATCGTCTTCTAGCCGCAGTTGATGTTATGCGTGAGGACTTTGAATCGTCTTCTAGCCGCTGTTGATGTCATGCGCGAGGACTTTGAATCGTCTTCTAGCCGCAGTTGATGTCATGCGCGAGGACTTTGAATCGTCTTCTAGCCGCAGTTGATGTCATGCGCGAGGACTTTGAATCGTCTTCTAGCCGCAGTAGTGGAGGCATGGCTGCCTTGTGCTTTGATTGCGAGAGGTGTAGATGCCTTTGCGTTTTTGCATGTTGGGGGTCCGGGCTTACGTTGACGGCCGGTGTTCATTCGTTGGGGATTATCGTGGCCTTGTAGGGGCTTGCAAGGATTCCCTTTTTGACTTGCTGGGGAAGGAGCTCGGGCTTACTTTGATGGCCGATGTTCATCTGCTGGGGATGCGTGACCTTGTAGGGGCTTTTTCTGCTGAGAAAGTGTTGCCGTTGAGCGTCTTGGAGGCGTCTTGTGCCTTGATATTTGTGCTGGGAGGTGCGGGCTCCTTCTTGCGTTTGTTTTGCCGTTGAGTGGGCGAAGACCGGGCTTACGCTGACGGCCGGTGGTTGAATTGCCGTTGAGTGGGCGAGGTCCGGGCTTACGCTGACGGCCGGTGGTTGAATTGCCGTTGAGTGGGCGAGGACCGGGCTTACGCTGACGGCCGGTGGTTGAATTGCCGTTGAGTAGGCGAGGACCGGGCTTACACTGACGGCCGGTGGTTGAATTGCCGTTGAGTAGGCGAGGTCCGGGCTTACGCTGACGGCCGGTGGTTGAATTGCCGTTGAGTAGGCGAGGACCGGGCTTACGCTGACGGCCGATGGTTGAATTGCCGTTGAGTAGGCGAGGTCCGAGCTTACGCTGACGGCCGGTGATTGAATTGCCGTTGAGTGGGCGAGGACCGGGCTTACATTGACGGCCGGTGATTGAATTGCCGTTGAGTGGGCGAGGTCCGGGCTTACATTGACGGCCGGTGGTTGAATTGCCGTTGAGTAGGCGAGGACCGGGCTTACACTGACGGCCGGTGGTTGAATTGCCGTTGAGTAGGCGAGAACCGGGCTTACGCTGACGGCCGGTGGTTGAATTGCCGTTGAGTAGGCGAGGTCCGGGCTTACGCTGACGGCCGGTGATTGAATTGCCGTTGAGTGGGCGAGGACCGGGCTTACATTGACGGCCGGTGATTGAATTGCCGTTGAGTGGGCGAGGACCGGGCTTACATTGACGGCCGGTGATTGAATTGCCGTTGAGTGGGCGAGGTCCGGGCTTACATTGACGGCCGGTGGTTGAATTGCCGTTGAGTAGGCGAGGACCGGTCTTACATTGACGGCCGGTTGTTGAATTGAAGGGTTAAGGACCATTCTGCACTTGGATTTGCTGAAAAAGGCCTTAGGACAGCCAGGGGCAAAGATTATAAGGGCAGGAAAGTAATTTGGCCACCCCTTGCAAGGAGGTCCGTACGGACCAACCTGGCTGCAAAGAGGTCCGTACGGACCATGTTGGTTTTTTACAGTTCCCAGGTTTTGACCGGGTTTAAATCCCGAGGCTCCCCCACTTCTTCTTCTTCAGTTCGTGAACCAGGCGAGAGAGAGAGAGGAAAAAACCTCCATTGTTAACCAAAATCCCCCTTTTTTTGCTTGATTTGCTCGCAATGGCGGAAGGATCTCGTAGGAGTCGTCGTCAGCGCAGTCAGGAAGTGGTCGAGCAACGCATGGAGCTTCAAAGAAATTGGATTTCTTTTGTTCCATCTTCAAAGAATCTGGATGTCTTGTATCCGAATCCGGAGGTGCACAATCGTCGTTCTAGGAACGTCGGGGAGGTAAGAAATCCGTCTTGCTATGATTTCTTGCTTGAGATTTTGAATGCTAAAACTAGAATTTAGTTTTTCGCATATTTGGGCTTTTGTTATTTTTCATGCCTTTTGTGAAATTCTTGATGAATTGTTGAAAATGGACATGTAAAAATCGTGGGTATGTGTATTTTGTGCAGAAATGTATAGATTAGCTCTTATTTGTGAAAATAAAGTGCCTCTCTAATAAAATGCATGCTTTGGTGTTTTGTACCTTATGCTATTTTTGTATGTACATTGTGGGAAAATTTGTCGTGTAGTGACAAATTTTGTGAAAAAAAATGTGACATGTGCCGTGTTTTGTGACGGGTTTTGTCTGAAATTATGTGCCGTGTAGGGACGGATTTTTATTATGCAGTGTGTGCCGTGTTTTTGGGTGACGGACTTTGTGGGGAGAATATGTACAATATGTGCCGTGTTTTTGTAACGGGTTATATGTGCTTTGCCGTGTTGGGACGAACTTTTGAAAATGTGTCGTGTAGGGCTTAATCCCTCTTTTGAGAAAATGTGTACAGTGTGTGCCGTGTTTTCGTGACGGACTACATGGGAAAAATTATATGTATGATGTATGTGAAATTTATGTACCGTGTTTTGTGACGGGTTGCATGTAAAAATTATATGTATAATGCATGTGCAATATGTGCAATATGTGCCGTGTTTTGAGACGAGTTGCGTGTAGAAATCATATGTACATGTGAGAATTATGTGCTTTTGATATTAAGTACTTGTGATTGACGTACCTTTGCTGTGTTTACCTGCAGGATGAGGGGCTTCTGGCTGGGAAAGCCAAGAAGATGAAGACCCGAGGGTCGCTTGAGGCTGTGGTAGAGTTGTGGCAGCGGATGCCGGATATTTCTGTAGATGGCGGGCCGAGCCCCGTGAGGCCGGTTTATGCTTCGGCACAGGTGTGTTTGTAGAGAACACAGGGGGTTTCTGACACGAGGAAGAACAAGAGCATCTTCCTTGGCCTTTCTGAGTATTGGTGGGATACCACCCACACCTTCCATCTGAGTTGGGGAGAGGTGACAGTGACGCCTACCGACTTCGCTGCTATTACCGGGCTTTCCTTCAAAGGAGGGCCAGTGCGGTGGCGAGATATGATAGATGATGATGTGTTGACCGAGCTGCTGGGCTTTGAGTCTCGTCCTCGCAGGGGCCTGGGCATGTTGTACAGCGATGTGGAGCTGAGGATCACGGCTAGCATCGGGGCCTATGTTCGGGGCACCGGCCAGGTGACAGCGGAGCAGCTGGCGCGCTCCTTCTTGTGGTTTGCACTCTCCGAGACTTTATTCTCGAACCACACGACTGCGGCTCCTTTCGCTCTGTTGGAGAGCTTGATTGATCTGAGGAGGGTTTGTGACATTGCTTGGGGCGAGGCAGGCTTAGCTGAGCTCTACTTCTCTTTGGACCGGTTTAGCCGGGGAGTGGCCAGTTCTTTGGCCTGTTTTGACTTTGCTTTGGAGGTATGAGTTTATTGCTGTTTTTGATTTAGAAACTTGTCGTTTCTCCGTCTTCTTTTGCGCTGAGCCCTTCTCTGCTTTTGTCACAGGTGTGGTTCTATGAGATTTTTCAGTGCTTCCCGTGGGATAGAGATCCTGGGGCTATTGCTGCGTATCCTGCTATGCTAGGCTGGGCTCGTACGGCTAGGAGGAGGAGGACCAGCAGAGGGAAGCTCACCATCACCTACGGGGAGGTGCAGGAGCGTTTGGAAAGAGGTAGCCAGGAGGGGTTTGTCTTGTTCCCGTGGACTCGGTATGAGGGTGATGAGTTCGAGGGGGCTCCTGAGGTGACAGCGCAGCGGAAGATGCTGCGGGGCTTGACTTGTGACGTCATGTACCTGGGGGAGTGTAAGTACGCCAATCCAATTCGCAACCTTTTTGATGCATTTTAATATAATAAAACTGCATTAAGGGGCGTTTTGGTAAATTCCCGGCCTATCCCGAGACTTCCGGAAACGTTCCATGAGTTTCCCGCGAAGGAAGTACCTTTTGGTACATTATTCATGCCAAAGGACCCCTTGGGAATAAAACCTGTTGGACCTTTTGGGTATTTTCCCGGAATGTTCCAGAAACTGGTTTTTGGCGCCAAAAGCGGTTGAGCCACCTTGTGTCACGCGACATATTGAGGCATGGAAAGTTGACACGTAAAGTCGTGCGACACACTAAGGCAGCCAACTGCAGCCTATAAATAAGACCCTCCCCCTCATTGAAATGGATCCCAATTCGAGCCTACTGTTACTCTGCCAAAATAGCAGTGTAACGAGCGTCCCAAACACAAAACCTCTCTCTCTCCTACCTTCCAACCCACTAACCCCTCTCATCCAAACCCAATTCTCTACCTACACCAATTGGAGCCCTTGGACCAGAGCTGTGAGATCTACAACGAAGAATTGAAGGATTCTATATCTGACTAGATATAGAATTCGTGGAATCAACAAGGGTAACAATTCCCTAACCCTCTCTCTCTCTCTCTCTCTCTCTCATTTAATTCCTTGCAATTTTATAATTCTATTTTGTTTGGATTCAGTAATCAGATCCTAGCTATCTGAATTACTGAATCCCAATCGCAATCTCTCTGTTTAATTCGTATTGAATTGTGTAATTGAGCTCATATTGATTGATTTGGTTGAACTTGGTGTTTGAGCCCCAAGGGGGTGTGGATCTACCCATATCCACACTCCCTGGGTCGATTTGATGTTGTTTATGTTTTTCGTTCATAATTCAGCTTGTTAATTAGATCTGTACAGCTTCTGTTAATTCCTGAGTTCATATTGTGAGGTTTCTGCAGAAGGCTCATATGTGTCACGCAACACCTTCATCCCCAAGTGATCCTGTGTCACGCGACACATGTGGTCACTGGTACGATGTGTCATGCGACACACATGACCCATCTGCAGTGACTCTTTTCCTTTGTAATCTGTTCTAGTTTGTTTGTATCAGGGATGTGGCCTCCCTAAATAATGGGCTCACAATATGTAATTTCTCGTTTCATAATTAATAAGATGCATTTTATCACATTTCGTTTATTATCGATATTTGCACACACTTTGGATTTACTTGGATGTTTTTGATGGAAAGACTCGTCTATGGACGAGGCGTGTTGGGTGAACTCTCGGTTCTTCCCAACACGTAACCTGACCCCCGAACTCATGTTTTCTCTCTAAACAAAGGTTTTCAATGTTTCCTCTTAAAAACGGCGTGGCGACTCCCTTTTCTTTTAAATTTCGGCGAGCGCGCATTCAGTGGCGACTCCGCTGGGGATTTCACTTGAAAACCTGTTTTTCAAGTGTTAAGTGGGTCAAGCTTTCGTTTAGTCAAAAACATCCAATACATCCATGTTGTGTACATTATTCGATAATCATTTGTGATACATACATTTTGTTGATTATAGAACTTGTGAGCCCTTTTATGCTTTTGGTCACTTGTTGTGCATTAGTACTTGTGTTGCTCTTGATGTGGTAAAACAGGGGCTGATTTGGGGAGCTGCTGGTTCAGTGACCACCCAAGTCGTGCGACACCTTTGTCTCTGGTTGTCCTGTGTCACGCGACAAAAGGTGGCCACTGAACAGAACTTCAGAAGACTGGTTTGAGGGCAGTCCCTTGGACCAAAGCGTGACTCATTTGGTTATTGTTCCCTGTTTACCTTGTGTGAGGGTGTGTGTTTTCTTCTTTTAAAAATAATAAATAAAAAATAAAAAAAAAATCTTGTTTTTTGCAAATAAACGAATTAGTCATCCGCACACTACATCACTTAGATTTAGAACCCTCGGGTGCGATTGACGGCATCGCGGACGGCCATGAAATTCGCCTACGCTTGAGCGCCTGAAATCAAACCTAAACCCCTAGTGCGTTATAGGTGGTACCACACTAAACCTTACCCACGGTTGGTTTTTGATACGATGTTTTCATTACAACAAAAATGAATTGTTTTTGAAAAATATCATAGATTCTTATACCTTCTCCCAAAACCTCACACCTTGTGGACATGTTGCCAAATGCAACATGATTTCACGTAGGAACATGTCACTCTCGTGGCGTGTTCTAAACGAGAGATCATGCCGCATTGCCAACATGTACCGACGAGAGGTCATGCCGGTTTTTTCTTCGAAATTCTTCGAAAAGACCCGTTATGCTGCCCAAATTTCCTTAGAAATTTGGACAAACCTCTTCGTTCCATAAAGATGTTAGGGTTTGGTTAGGTATCATTACCTATTATATGTTTCAAAACAAGGCATTTGATGTAATTCGAACATTGCGTCACTAGGTTCCCCCGAGGCATAGTTAGCATGAATAAAGGCTTATCCTTTCCCAACTGTATTTAGGATTTAAAATACTGATTTATACTTGAACATAAATAAATTTGTGTTTGCGTGAGTCTGTCCCGTTTCTTTCCCTCTCCCGTTAAAAAAAAAAGTTTTCCCTTCAAGCACCTTATAAACCCCTCTCTACACCTGCAGCTACGGCGAGTTGGGTCCGCTCATCTGTTTCGGGAGGTCGTTTAATCCGTGTGCAAGCAGTGTCAGTTGGTTTGGAATCAGAAATGGCTGGCAATGGAGATGTTTTTTCTGCTCAGTCCGCTGGAGGCTCAGTGACAGTGGGTCAGACGAGTTTGAATGAGATGACTACGGAGGAATTGAGGATGATGCTGGAAGCCGCTCTAGCTCGGGAGCGTGAGGCTTGTCTCTTAGTTCAAAATGCCAAGGCTCGTGAGGAAGAAGCTCACAACCGATTCGTGGAAGCTATGAGAGCCAAAGGGATTGCGGTACTTCGTCGGGAGGATGGTTCCTACGAAGAGATTACGGAAGATAGCCATAATGAAATCGGATCCGCTTCGCCTGCTCAGCCAACCCAGCCTAGCTACAATACGATGCCTCCCCCAGTGAATTACGTTCAGCATTCTGATCAAGTAGCTTCTCCAAGAATGGTGGCAAGTGACCAAGGAAGACTCATTCCCCCGTCTTCTCAAGGGTATGGCCAGGTTATCCAGCAAGGTGTCAGCAGAAATGACGGTCGGCCCACAAATTTCTTTGATCTCACTGCTTCTCCAACTCCTAATGCTCCAGTACCACAGTTTCAGCATGGACCTCGGTTTCGAACCGGCTTTTCCCGGCCTCAATACGGTGTGTATCCGGATGGTTATCGGGGTGTTCGGTATGGTGTTCAGCGAGAATGGTCGTGCAGAGCTCTCGAGAAAATCGAGATAGTTCGGGATGGTGTCTCAAGGTATCGGCGGTTCCCGGACTCAAGACAGTTTTTCTCAACCAGCAGTGTGTTCCACCCTTACTCGGCATATTTATGGTTCCACCCCTTACTCAGCTCCGTGTGTCAGCTCAGGGTTATCTTCTCTTGGTCAGTACAAAAGTCAGTCGGCGCAGTACAACTCCCAGAACCCCGGTAGGCAATTCAACGGTTATGATATGTATGGAAACAAGATCCCGAGCCCGATTAGCTTGTTGGACAGCAATATTGGAATTCCTAGTACTTTTGGTCTTCCACCAACCGCTTTGCCCGTGGGACCTAATTCTGATTTCCCAATACCGTCGTCAACGGTGGCTCCTGCAATTCCTCAGACTTCAAATTTGGCACCAGAAGTAGCTGCATTGTTGAAACAGATGCAACAACAGATTGACAGATTGACCGTGGGTTCTAGTGGTCTTAAAGTCGTAGATCCCGCCCAAGTGACACCTTTGCCGCACAAGTTTAAGATGCCCAAGCTAGATTTTGATGGTACCGCCTGTCCAAAGACGCATGTAGACACTTATGTGATGACAATGGGGGCAATGGGCTGCACTCCCGAATTCATGGCTTCCCACTTCCACCTAACTTTGAAAGGATCGGTACTTACATGGTTTTTAGCTTTGAAGCAAGAATGCCGTACTACTTGGAGCCAGATAACAGAAGCCTTCCTGGAGAAGTACAAAGGTAATTTGGAGTGGCGTACCACGCGGGATGATCTAGTGGGGACAATTCAGAAGTCGGATGAGTCAATTACAGAATTCTACAAGCGTTGGAATGCTAAGCTCAATGAGTTATCGGAGCCAATCCCCCTCCAAGACCAGAAGGACATCTTTCTATCATGTGTTAAGCCAGCGCTTAGAGAAGCCATTGGGAAAGGATGGTACCCAGATCTGCGAGAGATGGTGGGAATGGGAGCAAGGAGTGAGAATAAGTTGTTTAACCAAACTCCAAGTGCAAACACCACTAACAACAACAGTGGTGGAAGTTACCGATATCGGGCATCCAATCCCGTCTCAGCAATGGCGCCAAGAGGAAGGGAGCCAGCCAAAGACAATAGTATCAATAATCTTCAAAAGGGAGGTAACAACATGCAGAATGTGATGAGGCTTCCATTTAAGCCACAACCGAGGTTTGATGATTTGGGTATGTCAACAGAGGAAGTTTTTAATGGTTTGCTACGAACTGGCATGATAAAGCCGTTGGAGAACTACAGTCCTGCTCGCCCTAATCCTCACATGGATGCTAGCAAGTATTGCCGTTTTCACCAATTTCCCAGGGCACACTACGAACTCCTGTTTGACTCTCAAGAAGATAATTCAGGGTTTAGTAGACGACAGGAAGATAGAAAAATCTCCTCGCCCGAATATTGTCAACAATCCTCTGCCGAACAACAATGTGAACCTTATTGACTTTGAGAATGATTATTTTGTTAATGTATTAGAATTTGGAGAACCCGTAGTTGGGGATGATAGCAATGGATGTAATGGGGTCGAAACTGATGTAATTTCCTGTTCTGATGAAATGAAAGATAACTTCTGTTATGTTCTGTATCTCGATGATTTACATGATGTGAATAATATTGTTGAACTTGATGATTACGAAGAACGCTTGATTGTTAATGCTATATCTTCAATGACTCCTAGAGAATCCCCAATCTCCTTGGAAGAACTCAGAATAGCAGCTAGTTGGGAAACACCCTTGACCATTAATGAGATACGGCAAGCGGCTTGGCCATACCGCAATCACTCTGTCCCGCTAACACTATCAGAACTCAAGGAAGCTAGCAAAGAGTTCGTGGTTGACGACCAGCAAGAAGTTAATCTGTTGACGCGCTCAGGAAGAATGTTGGGAGTAAGTAATCCAGATCCGTCCGGAAAAGGGAAAGCAGTTGCAGGCTCTAACCCTCAGTCCTCTCAGAATCCTCACAGGCTAGACGAAGAAGTTCAGGAAGACCCGATACTGACACAGTTGAAAAGAACGCAAGCCGATATTTATTTGTGGTCCCTACTTACATCCTCCTACCCTCACAAATTAAAGCTGGAAGAAGCCTTATCCAAGACGAAGGTATCCGTCAACGCTACCCCAGATGAAGCATGTCAGTTGATTGGAACGGCTCAGTATGGGAATATCATTACTTTCACAGATCTTGACTTGCCTGCTTACGGTGCGAAACATAATGAATCCTTACACATTACGGTGCCTCTGGAAGGACGGTTAATTCCCCATGTGTTGATAGATAATGGGTCAGCTATGACTGTGCTCCCCGCCAAGATGATGAGTATGTTGAACATCAACGCGCAGAACCTCAAACCCTCTAACCAGACCATAAAGGCTTATGATTCAACATCCCGGGCAGTGTTAGGGATAGTCTCCCTTAATCTGATGTTTGGAGGTAAGGAAATGATGGTGGAGTTTCAGGTTATAGACATTCCTGTTACGTTCTCAGCATTATTGGGTAGACCCTGGATCCACGAGATTGGAGCCGTAGCTTCCACGCTTCACCAATGCTTAAAGTTTGTGCAAGAGGGGGTGCTAACAACCATCTATGGTGATAGTGTTACAATCGGAGAAACCAGCGCAAATACCTTACCAGTAATGGAGATCAAGCTTGATCAAGAAAATCCGATGCTCAGCGGATTCACAATCGAGAAACCTAAGGGGCAAGTCTGTACCATAGACCTGACGACGTCTTCAGACAAGATTCCTCCTGTGTTGAAAATGCTAAGAGGTATGAGCTATATCCCTGGTCTGGGGCTGGGAAAACGCAAACAGGGACCGTGTAGACTTGTGTTGCCAGCAGCTAAGAGAAATAGGCAAGTGTAGACACCCCATTCTGAACACATCGGGTCATACTTATACCACTCTAAGTATCGCTTTGAGTCAAGAAGTAGAAATCCACCATTTCGTCATGTTTCGTTAAGTTTTGACTAACTACCGTTAGTTTGGGACTAAACTGCATACGAGACAACGAGGGAAGGACAAAACTGTCCACAGGAGCAATATCTCGCCGCGAGATGGCGTGTCTCGCGCGAGATATCTCCCCCTGCAGATTGCAGACGACAGTTCCCTCGTCGATTTCAACCTCTTTCCGGGATAAAACTTTATCTCTCCGGTCAGCCAATGGGAGTTGAGGTCTAGAACCATCTGATAGGGTTTTACCTCTCCACTTCTTCCCATCCATCCCCTATAAATACTTGGTGACTTCCAAGGCTTCAGAGGATCCCGAATTTCCACAATTCACACACATTTTGTCGGTTTCTTTCCCTGAAAGAGTCCTTCAAAATCACCCTAAAAACTCACTTCATAGTTTGTTTATCAACCTTGTTGATCAACAAGCATCAATTTCCGAATCAAGGACCGAGACGAAACTCTGTCCGTGTGAAGAATCGACTCTAAACTTGAGTCGAAACTCTGCCCAAATCACCTCACGCAAGGTAACCCACAAATCCTTTTCTAATTGATTGTTAGAGTGGTATAAGTCCATATAATCTAGGATCGGCCTAGAGCCTCTCCAAATCATGGAGATGGTCTCGAAGCAGTCGATCCTACATTCCGTTTGACTCCGTCAAATGGACCTTTATTTGTAAGCATTTAAATTCGTTCTTTTTCTCTTTTGAAAAACCCCTCTTTTCTTTAGCAAGACCGATCTCCGGATTGGGTGAAATGGATGCCTTCTAAACCTACCCATTTCATAACCTAAGCCCCGAACTCAAATCTCTCAAAAAATGGGTTTTCTATGTTTCCAATCAAATAATATAGGCGGCGACTCTAAAAATAAAAAGGAATAAAGACTTTTTCTCTTCCCTTTTTTCTCACAACGCTACAGTGGCGACTCTGCTGGGGACTGAAAATTAAGAGGCTTAAACTTGCGTCAAAATTAAAAGAGGGTTTTTTCAATCTATTTTGTAAAAATTTCGAATTTTCTGCTCTCAGATGGTAGATATCTCGCACGAGATATCCTTATCTCGCGCGAGATATGGCTTCCAGTCTGGTTGTTTTCTGGTTTCTCCTGTTTAGCTCGTAATCCAAGACGAGAGCCGAACATGCAAGGGGGATCCCAGAATTCATTATCTGCAGAGTTCCTGCATCTTAAGGCCTCCCTTAAGGTGTAGAACTCGAACCTTTAATTCCCTTAAATAATCGATTATTATTTATGAACTGCGTGCGATTGGGTTTTATTTAATTAAAGTCCGGTCCATTGGGGATTCGGGAGTTGTAAAATTAAATTATTTCTCTCTCTCTCTCCTTTATGTGGAACTACGACGGCCTGAGTCTTCCTAATTTGGGAGAAACGTAGGCAACCACTTGGTGCGGCCACTATCTGTTTTACTTTTGATTTTCAAAAAAAAAATCTCTATTTTTATCTATCACATAGATTGAACTCTCACACACGCGCACATCATGATATAACTGTCATTGCACTGCATACCCTATATAAACCCGGGACCCACACTAAGGACGGATGACGGTAACCACCTAGTTGCCGGTCTCTCCGAAGTTGGACAATCCCACTCCGCGTATTCAATCCACTTAGATTGTCATATCGCGGGGAGCCTAGCCTTCCAGCCCTGCATCGCCACATTCTCATGTAGATTGACTTTCTAGGATCACTCCGTGACCGGTCGGTTTTGACTCGGTGATCTTTTCGTGTTTTTGACCAAAACAAAGCCATGCAAAATTGACAATAAGAAAGGATTCGGAAAAAGTCCCTTCGGAATGACCCTTTCGGATGTCCCTTCAAAAAAAAATGTGCGTATAATCCTTCGAAAAAAAACAATCTTACATGGCTTTGTTTTACAAAAATCGGATTGATTGCTTAGTCGTTAGGTTCTGATAAAGGCCCTAGAAACCCCTCAAAACGGACTTTCCGTTCCGACCAAAATTTAGGTCTAAATAAAAATCGACTTTCCGTGTGATTATCTCGCGCGGGATTTGCTTGTCTCGCGCGAGATAATGCTTCTGTTTGCTGAATCTGAGCCTGAGCCATTTAAGCCTGCTTCCGACTCGTTGGGGCTAGATCCTGATATCTGCATCTCTTCTGTCAGTTTTCCGAAGCTACTCAACTCCGAAGACCTCCCAACACAATGTCCAAGCATCAAGAAGATATCAAGGCCTTGCTTGATAAAGCCAATGCTTTGTCCACCGAAGTTACAGCTCTTTCAGAAAAGATTCATGCCCTAAAGGGAGATAACCCTATACCTCACAATGCGAGTAGCGTTCAAACAACAAAGACCGACACTCTCAAGACTCGCTTAGAAGGGGAAGTGAATCAAATGGTCGAAGCATACTCATTTGCCTTGTACACCGACTTCAAACAGCAAATGGAAGGGGAATTTATGACCCGCCTGCAAACTCAAAGGAAGTACTACGAGGAAGAAGTCGAGACCCTCAAAGCCCAACTTCGAGATCAAAGACAACACTTTGAAGAAGTCATCGCCAACTTGCAAACACAAATGAGGCCTCCTAACAAGAAGACAAAAAGAGTCTATTCTCACCTAGAGGAAGTGCCCCTCGAACGAATATTTTGGGAGTTAGTCAATAAAGGAAAGGTGAAGCCAATGGAAGGATATCATCCTCAGGTGAAGGAAGGATGGGCTCATCACAAGTTTTGCTTCTATCATCAACATAGCGGCCATCTCACCGATGATTGCATGGCTTTAAGGAGCACTATTCAAAACCTCATCAATGAAGGGACTATCACAACCATTCCCGGAATGGACCCTGTCTAGAAGAAGAAGGAACATGATGTTTAGAAAGTTTTTAGATTTTACTTTCCAATGTCGTAGCAATTATGAAGTTCCTACTCGTTTGGTAACACTGTGAACGAGAGCCTTCCTATTTTACTTATAATAAGAAGATTGAATCAGAATTCTTTTATCATCCTCTACCAAAATAGATCATGGTTCATTCGACGGCTTTGAGATAGAGAAAGAAAGCGCTGTGAATGTCATAGAAACTTGCAACGAGAATGACTACTCCAAGGCACTTTGGTTTCCCGAAAACCTTCCTGTCTGGAGAATGGTGCTAGCAAAAGGGTACTTTCCTGGATTGGGCCTCGGAAAACACTTACAAGGAATAACGGAACCACTACCGGTTCCCCCACTTCACACAAAGCATGGCTTAGGATACATCATCTCCATCCACGATGAAGATGACGAAGAAGAGTGGAGCTTCGCCCAAATCAAATGGGAAGGAACCACATACAAGGGTTACAATGACCCAAAGTCAAAGAATTGCAACATCAAGCCATATCGAAAGACACTCAATGGCTACTTCGTTCGAGAAGGGGAAAGTATTCCCTACTTTATCTTTTCAGAACCATGGACTGATGATAAAGGAAAGCGCCAATCGGGCTTTGAGATCTTCAGCGACTGCGATGCTTCTCCAGATAAAACAGAATCCGCTCCACTAATCCCTTATGATTTGTGGGGCACGAACGCAGAAATGACAAGCGAATGGGACTTTGTGTTGGGAGAAGACATGCTGCGACAGTTCCAAGACCTGTGCCGGTTAGAAGACAGCCAGATCCATGCAATATCCAAGGGGGACGCTCCAACTACTGATTACACAAGACTGATACAGAAATGTGATGAGCCAATTCTAAACTGGCACGTCACCGGGGGACCAGTTGTTGATGAAGACTTCATGATCAAGGAGCTTGGTTGCACCCCCCACCCTCGCAGGAAGATAGGACCTGTAACTTTTACATTAGAAGCAGGCTCCACCTCCGATGAACTCACTCAAGAGGAAATCGAGGCGGTGGCCGAACATGTATTCCCTTACTTCCTTAATGAAAACTGTGATCTTTCCGAGTACCCTGAGATTGCTAACATCGTGAATGATGAATTAACTAATAATAATGAATATAACGAACACGTTAATAATGAATCATACGATAAGATAGATCAAGAAAACGAACAAATCTTAAAAGAATTAGCTAAGCAAGTAGGTCGTTGTGGAAAGAATGGCCCTGTTGACGACGAGGAAATGCAAACGGTTAATCTTGGGACAACAGAAGACCCCAGAGAAACAAAGATCGGCAGCTTCTTCAAGGGGGAAGACAGAGAAACCTTGACGCAGCTCCTCAGAGAATATGTCGACGTGTTTGCTTGGTCCTACAGAGATATGCCTGGGTTGAATCAGTCAGTTGTAGAACACAAGATACCACTGCTACCCAATGCCAAGCCAGTCAAACAGAAACTACGCAGAATCAAGCCGGAATGGTCAATGCAAGTAAAAGAAGAAATCATGAAACTCTTGAGTGTAGGGTTCATCAAAGTGATCGAATATCCAGAATGGCTAGCGAACACGGTGCAAGTAGCCAAGTCAAACGGGAAAATACGAGTCTGTGTCGACTTCAGAGACTTGAACAAAGCATCCCCTAAAGATGACTTCCCGTTACCAAACATAGACATGTTGGTCGATGCCACAGCAGCATACGAAGTCCGCTCATTCGTCGACGGGTTCGCAGGGTATAATCAAATCCTCATGGCAGAAGAGGACCAACACAAAACAGCATTCACCACGCCTTGGGGAACGTTCTGCTACACGGTCATGCCGTTTGGTCTCAAGAACGCTGGGGCTACCTACCAAAGAGCAGTCACAACACTATTCCACGACATGATCCACAAAGAAATAGAGGTATATGTGGACGACATGATTATTCACTCAAAGGGGACAGATGGTCAACACTTCAGAGATCTCAGAAAATTCTTCAATCGACTGAGACAAAGACAAGATGAGACTCAACCCTACCCAAATGCTCATTCGGAGCGGTCAAAGGGAAAGTCTTAGGGTACATGGTCACGTAACGTGGCATAGAAGCAGATCCCGCCAAGATAAAGGCCATTACAGACATGCCTCCACCCAGAACACAGAAAGAGGTAAAGGGATTCATGGGCAGACTCCAATATATCAGTCGATTCATCAATCAACTGACTACAATGTGCGACCCCATCTTCAAGCTGCTTAAGAAAAACGCACCTCAAGAGTGGACCGAAGAATGTCAAGAGGCCTTCGAGGAAGTTAAGCACTACTTGACTTCCCCACCCATCCTGGTTCCGCCACACAAGGAGAAACCCTTGAAGTTGTACCTCACAGTTACAGACAACGCATTAGGGGCTATGCTCGCTCAAGAACAGCCGGCCTCTCACACAGAAAATGCCATCTACTTTGTCAGTCGTAGATTCCAAGGCAGCGAAATCAACTACTCTCCACTCGACAAGTCTTGCGCTGCTCTCGTTTGGGTATCACAAAGGCTAAAGCACTATATGGAAGCCTTTCCAGTCCGTCTCATTGCAAAGATGGATCCACTGAAATATATCCTAGACAAATCAAATTTGTCTTCGAGACTAGCCAAATGGTATTTCATGCTCGCGGGGTAGGATATCACTTACGTCACTCAGAAATCCGTCAGAGGGAGTGTATTCGCAGATCAGTTGGCCGAATTTCCTTGCGACGAAGTGAAGGGGGGAAGACCCGCGATTCCCTGATGAGGACATCCTAAGTATAGAAGAAAATAAGTGGCAATTATTTTTCGATGGCGCAGCCAACAAGAGAGGGTTCGGCATCGGAATGTTATTGGCAGACCCTAATGACATTTACACTCCACTGGCAGTACGTCTTGACTTTGACGCTACAAACAACACCGCAGAATACGAAGCTTGCATAGCGGGGCTTGAGGCAGCCCTAGAACGCAACGTGACTGAACTCGAAGTGTTTGGGGATTCCCAATTGATCATCAATCAGACATTGAAGATGTGGAAGGTCCAAGACCCAACCCTTCAAAGATACAGTGCCCATCTCCAAGAGCTGGCGCAACAATTTCAAGAGGTCTCATTCCACTACCTCCCCAGAGACAAAAATCGGTTTGCGGACGCATTAGCCACACTTGCTTCTTTGGTCGAAATCCCTAAAGGAAAAGCAGTCAAACCCTTCAAAATAACACGGCGTGCCACTCCTGCATACTGCGCCGTTATAGATCTCCATGATTACAAAGATCGATGGTTATCTGAATGTACCGCTATTGAAAATTCCGAAGGGAAACCGTGGTACCATGACATTTGGCATTTCATCCTAGATGGAACCATCCCGCCTGAGACAGACCCGAAGACTCAGATCGCCCTTAAAAGGTTGGCTGCCAATTACGTCATCACTGCTGGCCGTCTATTCAAGAAACACTCCCAAGGAAACCTCCTTTGTGCCACCGAGGAAGAGGCCCTGGAAATAATGGACCATGTTCATCAAGGCATATGCGGAACCCACATGAGCGGAAACATGCTCGCCAAAAAGATCATCAGACAAGGGTACTTTTGGCTGACCATGGAAGCCGACTGTACCAAAATGGTCAAGAAATGCCATAAGTGTCAGATACACGCCAATCTCCAGCATGCACCGCCCTCCTTGCTGTACCCAATGACTTCCCCTTGGCCATTCTCTACATGGGGTATAGACGTGATTGGAAAGGTCACACCCGTAGGAACCAACGGACACTGCTTCGTCCTAGTAGCCATTGACTATTTCACTAAATGGGTCGAGGCCGCCTCCTACAAAGTCCTGAATGCCAGAAAGGTTGCAGAATTCATCAAGCACAACATCATCTGCCGATATGGGGTTCCACAAGAGATGATATCTGACAATGGGTCACACTTCGAGAAGGAAACCGATCGCTTGCTGACCGAGTACAAAATCACGAGACACAAGTCGTCTCCTTATAGGCCTCAAACGAACGGAGCAGTTGAAGCCGCGAACAAAACAATCGAGACCATCATCAGAAAAATGGCAGTCACCGGAAAGGACTGGCCCGACAAGCTACCTTTCGCACTGTGGGGATACCGCACTCCAGTCCGGACAGCTACAGGACAGACTCCCTACGCCCTCACGTTCGGAATGGAGGCTGTCTTACCGATAGAATTGGAAATACCATCACTAAGGGTTCTCCTAGAAAACCAAGTGAATGAAGTCGACTGGCTAGAAAGCAGATACGAAGAGCTGGCCCTATTAGACGAAAGAAGGTTGAAAGCAGCCGAACACACTCAAGCTTACCAAAGAAGAATGGCAAGAGCCTTCAACAAAAAGGTCAAGACAAGAAACATCAGAGTAGGTGACCTGGTGCTCCGTGAGCATCGTCCCGGACCTTTCAACCCGTTAGGCAAGTGGGGACCAAGGTGGATAGGACCATACATCGTAAAGAAGATATTCTCTGGGGGAGCCCTTCAGCTGGTAGACTTAGACGGAGATCAACTACCAAAGCCGGTCAACATGGACAAACTCAAGAAGTACTTCGCGTGAGTTGGCCTCCTAAAAAGAAATCGCTCGATAGGTTGAAAATCCCGGAAAGGACGACCTAGGCAAAAATTAGAGCTAGCACAAGAAAAGAAGCCCGCTAGATTGAAAACCCGAAAGGGCGATCTAGGCAAAAGAAAGGGTGTGCACAAAAAAAAAAAAAAAAAAAAAGGGGTCTTATCTCGCGCGAGATTACCCCACGGCACGGAGCCGCATTTTGTCCTTTTCTCAAAAATGAACTACGTTTGACCTGAGCCTCTTATTTAATTGCTGTAAAAGAGGAACGTAGGCAGCCTTCGGGTTCGGTCTAATCAAATAAATAAATCAAAGTTGTCCTTTTATTAATCGAATGCGTTTCATTAATGACAAAAGGGAAATCCTAAACACAACGACTAATCTGCTAAGCTAACAAACTTGAAAAAAAATACTAACAAAATAAAAAAAAAAAACTATTGATCTATCAAAGCAATCTCTTGGTATTCCCTAAGATCTAGCCTTTCATTGACTTGGTAGGCCGGCGGACATGATCTCCACCGTCTTCGTGATCCTTCTTGCGCTTTGCACCTTTCAAAGCCGAGCATCCCTCGAGGCGATCAAAAACAGAGTCAAGACGATTAAAGGCAGATTCCGACAGCCTCTTGAAGACATGGGGCCTATCCAAAGCTTGCGTCTTTCCTGGCATTCCCTTGCCTCGCCTCTCATACCAATCCCCGTCAAGGAAATCCTGGGTTGGATCAGTTCGCACATTAGCAGGATCAGACTGAGCCTCACTCCTTCGCAAGATACTGCTAGATATAAAAGAATCCCCTAGCAGTGAAAGCCGCAGATCATCAATCTTCTCTGCACTAGGATGACCAGTATGAAGGAACCAATCCAAATACTTGTCCGACAGAAAGACACTCGCATTGAAAGTCCGAAGGTTCGACCAACGGTCCCGACTAGTTCCTTCACCCCATGCTTGAGCTAGCGCCTGCGCAAACTCTACTCCAATATAAGACACATCGCGAGAAGCTCCCTCGAAAAGATAAGTGTCTTGCTGCTGACCAAGTTGACGAAGCACCCGTTTGGGAAAATAAAAAGAGGAATCTCGCAAACCCGGAAGAACAACTCTGTCAAAACCCTTGGTATTGGCAACATACTTGTTCAACCTCCAATAAGGTGGACACCAAAGGATATCATCAGTTTTGGTCTTCGCAATCAACTCAGCCCATTCATCCGCTGAAAGATCCTTGATCAATAACTTTCGCGTATGATATGTGAAAGGGGAATATTCCAATGGGGGACCTACCAACTTGAGATGCTCCCTAAGCCAAATAGTCAACAGAAGGGGACTCCCTTGAGTCATGGCGCCAGTCCTATGCAGCTCTTCAAGACCATGAAGGGTCTCACCCAAAATCAGCGGAATAATGTTCCTAGAACGTTTTCTAGCCTGCAGAACAATTTCCACCAGTTGGGAATCGACCAAGCCGTCTCTGCATGTAAACAAAACATCTCCAAAAAGAGAAAGAGCCAGAAAATTTCGTTTATGGACATGAAAAGCGTCATCATCCGAATCACCGCTGAAGCGTCCCGGAAAAGAAGAACAATCAACCCACTTGCGGTGAACCAACTCATAGCAAGTTTCAAGGGGGATCCCTAACAATTCATTCAAAGCCTCCGAATGATTCCTATGATACTTAGGAACAGCAATCTCGCCAGTCAAAGGCATATCCAAGATAATGGCGAATTCCTCTACAGTAGGCACCATCTCATTCAAGGAAAAATTGAAAAGATGAATAGAGGGATCCCAAAATCGAGCAGCACCCTGCAATAGACTCCAATCCGGTTGGAGGTTCTTCAAAGTAAAAAGAATTCTAAATCCGAATTCTGCAATAAACTTATTGCGAGACCGGTTGCGAAACGACCTCACAAAGTCCCTTGATGCTTGCTTGAAAGATTCAATCACTTCAGAAACAAAGAAAAATCATCGACAATCATGGACGTTGGAGCAATCTCCTTGGAAGCCATGGATCACAAGGTTGAAGAAGAAGACAAGAGTTTCACCCTAACAGAATGTCTCTAGAGTTTGAAAGGCTAGAATGAGTTATCTGGCCGGACTATGGGGTGGTTTTATAGGGAAAACTGTCGAAATCCTGTTCGAAAAAGGGAAGAGAATTCTGCCCGGGTAGCGTGTCTCGCGCGAGATACCTTATACCGCGCGAGATATCCCTACGGCAAATCAGCAACAGTTCTGCTCAAACAGCAATCTAGCCCCGACTTGACGAAGCAAGTCTCGAAAAAACCTGCGTGTACAGTTCATAACATGCAACAAGACACAATACTCAGGCTCAAAATTGCGGCCCATCGGCCATTCCCATTTCCGAAAACACGGAAAGTCGAGAAAGTTAACTAATTAACTAGACCTAGGATTAGGAAATAAGAAAACCATTGTTTTGGTGCTACCTACTTGTTCCTAACAGGTACCAAAAGAAAAAGAAAAATTGTCTGGGCCCACACGGCCAATATGTACAGATAATCAAAAATCAGATAATCAGAAAGGGAGGGGATCATGCCATCAGACTGCCCGAGCTACCAGCACCTCCTCCATCGCCACCACGGGGGCTTCCATCCCTCCTTGACCGCTTGGCTCCGCATGTAGGGGTCACCGCCGAGGCCACTGTCGAGGCCGCCGAAGAAGCCTTCTGGAACAGCCTCTCAGACAGGTCCGACACCAGGGCCATCAGTCCCGCCATCCTGGTCGCTCCACGGTTATAATCAGCCGCAGACAGAGCGACCTGACACCAAAAGAAAAGAAGATGTTCAGATGAAGTCGGACATATACACTTATATGGACGAATACGAGAAGATAATACAGATAAAAACATACCGAAGAGACATCAGCTGGGAGGCGGTAACCCTCAGGGATCTGATCAGGAGACGGGATATGCCCCATCATCGGCATACTCCCCATCATATACGTATAGCTCGAAGGACCGTAGTCTGGGGCGAAAGACAGAGAACCAGTAGCCTGGGAAGAAGTGCTAGGGGCTGATGAGCCTGAAGCAGAAGCGGAGGCGGAGCCACGAGCATGAAATTGCCTATCACCCACCAGGAGGGGACCCATCAACCGAGGCAAAAACTCAGCATAAGAGGCCCCGGGGATAACACAAGCAGTCGCCGCACAACCTGCCAAAAGGTCATCATAATCCTCCTCGGAAAGGGAGTGGGTGGGATACATCGCCCTCGGCGGATCCGCCGGCACCCTATATGCTTCTCTACCCCGCTCATGCTGAGGGAAGACCCGCTCACCAAGGTACATGGTATCTCCCTCCAAAGAGGCCAGCATCCTCTGCATCCCGGTAGCTTCCCAAGCACGATGCACCTCCCGCGCCAGCAGGGTCCAAGGATATAGGCCCAGCCTCTCATACTCGAAAGTATCCAGCATGGCCCGCGCCGCCGCCACAGTCAAAGTCCAATCCTGATCCTCCTCCTCATCAACAGTCCGGTTGGGGTGGCCCCACCTCCTGATATCTGGAAACAATGGAGTCCGGCTCTCCAGCTCAAATCTATACAGCCCAAAGACAGTATAGCCCCATATCTGCACCAAAGAAAGCGGAGCAAATTTAGTATGGAACATAGATAGAGCATATAGATGAAGAACAGAAATAGAATCAGAAAGCATACCTCCCAGGCATAAGAGTACCCCGACAGAGAGTCCTTGGTATTCCTACACGCCTCGTCCATGGCATGGTAGCAGAAGGCCAGTCCCGCTGAGCCCCAATCATAGCCGCTCACCTCATCCAGGTTCACCAACAAGCGCAACAGAGAATTACGGGCCGTAGAAGAATGGTTCGCAAATATGGTCTCAGAAAGAATGTACCAGAGGGCACCCCTCACCAACCGATCAGTGATCACATTCGGCTTCTCCGAGTAAGTCTCAATCTGACCCCGGAGGGGTGTCAGCTCAGCATCATATCCCTTAACCTTGGGGACAAAGCCAATCAACTACCTCCACGCAGCAGGACTCTCAGGCCTAAAGTTCGGAAACTTTGGCAAGGGATCGCCAATGAACTCTAACCCCGTGATAGCAAGAAAATCAGTCGGAGTCATAGTCGCTTCCCCGAAGCGCAAGTGAACGGTGTGAGTGGTGTCCCACCATCTCTCTCGGATAGCCTGCAACACTTGGGGAGTCCGCCTTATTCCCTGGAGATTATCAATGAAAGTCAACAAACCCGTTTGGGCCACCCTATCCCGAACGCCGTCGAGATCCTTGATCTTGTCCCACACCTCCTTAGCCATTTTCGGACTCCCACGACAGTTCTTAATCGGCTTAAATGACTGCAAAACAGAAGAAAAACAGAGAGGGCGACATTAGAAACCATTCTATGTCAAAGAAATCAATGAAATAGAAGAAATTTTTCATTGGGGCATTTCATCAAACACTTGGCATGCGTACAAGAAAAGCTTGCCCAAGGATGTCATTCGTGATCCGAATCAACCTCTCCTACAATCCATGATATGTAGGAGGCTCATACGCACACAATGCAACAACAAACATCCAAAGAAAATGCACAAAATCAGGGCATGCACGAGGAACCTAGTTCTAAGCATGAACATGGACAAGAACAAAAGCCATTGATGCCACTTTGAATTCAAGGGAAAGGATTCAAGATCAATGCAATGCAATAATCAAGGGACGAGGAAGAAACTCTTACCAAGCCCTCCCGGACAGCGGTGGAGATATGGGCGTTCCTATCAAATGTGAGATCATCGCAAGGATGATCTTTCCCTAGCAAATAGCTACCCAAAATCGGGTTCCTTTGTCCTTGAGCCATGGATTGTGGAAGGAGAAGGGATTGAGAATAGATTGGGAGGAGGAATCTCCAAGCAAATCCACGAGAAATCACAAGGAAAACGACCTTGGCTCGAGCTAGGGAGGGAAATTTTGAAAAGGATATTTTCAAAATGAGCAAGAGCTGCTGTTTATATGCCCCGACAGTACATATCTCGCGCGACATATCATATCTCGCGGCGAGATAAACCTCCTGGAAAGTGACCAAATTGTCCCCGACAATAAGCGTCTACGCAACGTCAAAGTTCAAAATTTTGACACATTTGCCCTTGGAAATGATAAACTAGCAAGGAAACGTGGAAAAATCGGTACCGCAAGTCACGGAACGAGCCAAACGTGACATGCGCACAATCGCCCGGTACGGCACCAGTCGCCCGAAAACCAAGTGGTCCGAGATCAACTCAATCCCCATGATTCAGAGCCCGGAAAGGTGAATCATCAATACAAAAGCTCGGTCCAACGCCCAAACAGGTGGATCGTCATCAAAAAGCTCGGTCCAACGCCCAAACAGGTGGATCGTCAATCAAAAGCCCGGTCCAACGCCCAAACAGGTGGATCGTCAAACCAAAAGCTCGGTCCAACGCCCAAACAGGTGGATCTTCAAACCAAAAGCTCGGTCCAATGCCCAAACAGGTGGATCGTCAAACCAAAAAGCTCGGTCCAACGCCCAAACAGGTGGATCGTCGAACCAAAAGCTCGGTCCAACGCCCAAACAGGTGGATCGTCGAACCAAAAGCTCGGTCCAACGCCCAAACAGGTGGATCGTCAAACCAAAAGCTCGGTCCAACGCCCAAACAGGTGGATCGTCAAACCAAAAAGCTTGGTCCAACGCCCAAACAGGTGGATCGTCGAACCAAAAGCTCGGTCCAACGCCCAAATAGGTGGATCGTCGAACCAAAAGCTCGGTCCAACGCCCAAACCGGTGGATCGTCATCCTCAACAACAAAAAGCCCGATTCGGAGCCCGGAAAGGCGAATCGTCACAAAGAACAGAAGGACTCAAAGGATCAGACAGGTAAGCCTTTGTTTTCTAACATATTCCCCGCAGGTTCGGAAGCCCAGAAAGGCAAATCTTCGGACAGACAGGTATCTTCAGAATTGGGTCTTGATTTGATTCCTCAGTATGAATTTACCTTTTCAAAAAAACAAAACAAAACAAAATCTCCTCGATTTTCAAAATGATTTTCAAAATACCTAAAGCAGCCTTTTCGTGTTTTGGAGTCGAACTACGTTATGGTCTGATTCTCCGATAGAGATACGTAGGAAGCCGTGCAGCCCGACCATCCCGACGTTCAGAATGATGTCTTTTCTATCGTCGACATGACTTCTTCCATAAGACTTGTCGTCGAGGGGCTCTGTAGACACCCCATTCTGAACACATCGGGTCATACTTATACCACTCTAAGTATCGCTTTGAGTCAAGAAGTAGAAATCCACCATTTCGTCATGTTTCGTTAAGTTTTGACTAACTACCGTTAGTTTGGGACTAAACTGCATATGAGACAACGAGGGAAGGACAAAAGCGTCCACAGAGAAATATCTCGCCGCGAGATGGCGTGTCTCGCGCGAGATATCCCCCCTCTGCAGATTGCAGACGACAGTTCCCTCGTCGATTTCAACCTCTTTCCGGGATAAAACTTTATCTCTCCGGTCAGCCAATGGGAGTTGAGGTCTAGAACCATCTGATAGGGTTTTACCTCTCCACTTCTTCCCATCCATCCCCTATAAATACTTGGTGACTTCCAAGGCTTCAGAGGATCCCGAATTTCCACAATTCACACACATTTTGTCGGTTTCTTTCCCTGAAAGAGTCCTTCAAAATCACCCTAAAAACTCACTTCATAGTTTGTTTATCAACCTTGTTGATCAACAAGCATCAATTTCCGAATCAAGGACCGAGACGAAACTCTGTCCGTGTGAAGAATCGACTCTAAACTTGAGTCGAAACTCTGCCCAAATCACCTCACGCAAGGTAACCCACAAATCCTTTTCTAATTGATTGTTAGAGTGGTATAAGTCCATAGAATCTAGGATCGGCCTAGAGCCTCTCCAAATCATGGAGACGGTCTCGAAGCAGTCGATCCTACATTCCGTTTGACTCCGTCAAATGGACCTTTATTTGTGAGCATTTAAATTCGTTCTTTTACTCTTTTGAAAACCCCCTCTTTTCTTTAGCAAGACCGATCTCCGGATTGGGTGAAATGGATGCCTTCTAAACCTACCCATTTCATAACCTAAGCCCCGAACTCAAATCTCTCAAAAATGGTTTTTCTATGTTTCCAATCAAATAATATAGGTGGCGACTCTAAAAATAAAAAGGAATAAAGACTTTTTCTCTTCCCTTTTTTCTCACAACGCTACAGCAAGGTCTGGGGTATGTCGTGACTAAGGAAGATAAGGTGTATGACAAAACCGAGGCTTTCAAGGAGAAGATGACCTCTGCAGCCGGTAGAAAGTACAAGAAGCCTGAAATGCGCCCATACAGTTGGTCTCTGAATAAGCACTTTGTCAGAGAGGATGGGGATATGTTTGTTTGTCCTGAGCCAAAGCTTACTCCAGCAGAAGAAAGAATGAAGATGATCCAGAGGTTCGCCAATAGCAAGAATCCGGTGAAGGAAATGTTTGATAGTTTGCCCAAAAGGCAGGGTGTGACCGCCACCTACGAGAGCAGCTACCACTTCTGGGGACCTGAATATGAGAGACAGTTTGAAAAGCTTGCCCTGGATGAACCCACAATATGTAAAATTCGCGGTGCTGACCCTGCAGATATTGATGGAGATTTGGCAGATTTGTTTAAAGAGCAGGAGCTGCCAGAACCTGTGAGCGGTACGTCTTTGGCAGAAATGAAAGATGGTGCTAAGGAGCCGAATGATCTGATTGACTTTTCCTCTGACAGTGAGGTGGTGGCTATGTTAGAATTCGAGAAGGAATCTGCTGTGGAGATAGTCAAGCTGGAGACTGCCGTAGAAGGACCGTTGCAGAACTGGACTTCTTTCCGGGGACCGGTCGCCGACAAAGAGACTATGATTGAAAAGCTAGGGCTCAAACCCCGTCCTTGTCCTTCCAAGTCTAAATTCAGCCCCTGTGTCTTGAGTCAGTCTCCCGAGTCTCTTGTCATAGAGTTTGAGTCTTCTGACCGGTCTGATGTCCTCACGACTGAAGACCGTCTTCGAGTTGTAAACACCGTGTTCCCCTTTGCTCTAAATAAAGTGGTTGATCTTTCTGAGTACCCCGTGATTGCCAACTTAACAATTGAATGCTTAACGAAAAATAATCATCAAAATTTAAAAATAATTAAGCCTAATTCAATTGAAGATAATGCAGACTTAATCGATGAACATTTTTTAGAAAAAGATTCAAAACAGGCTTGCGAGCAAAAGGAAAGCCGGGCCCAAGCTGCCGATGAGGTATTAACAACAGTGAACTTGGGAACAGCCGAAGAACCCAAAGAAACGCAGATTGGTAGCTTCTTCTCCGGAGATGAGCGGGTTGCTCTGATTGAATTGCTCAAGGAATTCATGGATGTGTTCGCTTGGTCCTACAAAGATATGCCGGGGCTGGATGCTTCTATTGTGGAACACCGAATACCTTTGGATCCAGAAATCAAGCCAGTCAAGCAGAAATTGAGGCGGATAAAACCTGAATGGTCCTTACATGTGAAAGAAGAAATTGAAAAACTCCTACGGGTAGGCTTCATCAAAGTAATTGAATATCCGACCTGGTTGGCGAACATTGTAACAGTCACCAAAGCAAACGGAAAGGTTCGAGTCTGCGTAGATTTCCGAGACCTCAATAAGGCTAGTCCTAAAGATGACTTCCCTTTGCCCAAACATTGATATGCTAGTGGATGCAACCGCGAACTTCGAGGTCAAATCTTTCGTTGATGGTTTTGCAGGTTACAACCAGATTAAGATGGCTGAAGAGGATCAAGACAAGACGGCATTTACAACCCCATGGGGTACTTATTGTTACACAGTAATGCCATTTGGCCTGAAGAACGCCGGGGCTACCTATCAAAGAGCAGTCACTACCCTTTTCCACGACATGATCCACCGGGAGATTGAAGTGTATGTGGATGACATGATTATTCATTCGAAAGGATCAGACGGACAACATTTCATTGATTTGATGAAATTCTTTAACAGACTCCGAGAACACTCCATGAGACTGAACCCAGCCAAGTGTACATTTAGGGTTATTCGAGGTAAAGTTCTGGGATACATGGTCACCGAGCGCGGCATTGAAATAGATCCCAGGAAAGTTAAGGCAATTATTGAAATGAAGCAACCCAGAACCGTCTCTGAAGTAAAAGGATTCATGGGTCGCCTGCAATACATCAGCAGATTCGTCAACCAATTGACCACCATATGTGAGCCGATCTTCAAGCTGCTAAAGAAGAATCAAGAAGTGGTCTGGAACAAGGAATGCCAGCTAGCTTTTGAAAGGATCAAAGCCTACCTCGTCAATCCTCCCATTCTCTGCCCACCGCACGGAGACAAGCCTTTACTCCTATATCTCGATGCACATGCAACGGCCTATCGGGGCTATGCTAGCACAAGAAAAGAAGGATTCAAAGATTGAGAATGCCATCTATTTCGTCAGTAGTAAATTCCAAGGGAGTGAAGTGAATTACTCGCCTCGAGAAGACTTGCGCAGCTTTGGTATGGGTGGTCGGAAAGCTAAAACACTATATGCTGTCCCACACCGTACACTTAGTCTCCAAGATGGATCCGATCAGATATCTATTCCAAGGTGACAGAGGAAACATCTCCACCAGGTTGGCAAAATGGACTTTCTTCTTGGCAGAATTCGACATCAAGTATGTTATCCGCAAATCGATCAAAGGACAGGCATTAGCAGACCAGTTAGCTGAATTCCCCAGTACAGAAGATCAAGGGCCGGACCTCCAGTTTCCAGATGAAGGAATCCTCGCTATAGAAAGCGGAAACAAGTGGCAGTTATTCTTTGATGGAGCAGCTAACAGGAAAGGAAATGGCATTGGAATGGTTTTGATAGACCCGAACGACATGCATACTCCCATAGCAATCAAGTTGAATTTCTCGGTCACCAACAATGCAGCTGAGTACGAAGCTTGCATAGCCGGTCTAGAAGCTGCCCTTGAGCGACATGTGGAGGAATTGGGAGTGTTCGGTGATTCCCAATTGATAATCAATCAGGCTGCCAACAAATGGAAAATTATAGACCCATGTCTCCAGAAGTACCATGCTTACATCGCAGAACTCGTCGGCCAATTCAAGGAAGTATCATTCCAGTTATTACCGCGGGACAAGAACAGATTCGCAGATGCTCTGGCTACCTTAGCCTCTTTGGTGGAAATCCCAGAAGGTAAATCAATCAAGCCTTTCAGGGTCGGCAGAAGAGAAAATCCTGCATATTGTGGTGAGATTGAGATCGAAACTGTCAGTGAACCGTGGTACAATCAGATCTTTCAATACCTCAAGTGTGGGGAAGCATCCTTTCCTGTGGACCAAGAAGGAGATTCAAAAAGAGTACATGCCAAGAGCTTGCAGGCCCTAAAGAGACTGTCAGCACAATATGTCATACTCGGCAATGAATTATGGAAGAAAAGAGAAGGTTGTCCGCTCCTACTCTGCATCAGTAAAGAAAAGGCTCAAAGAGTAATGGAAGACGTTCACAACGGTGTCTGCGGACCTCATATGAACGCTCGATCTCTCATGCATAGCATCATCAGGCTGGGTTACTTCTGGATCACTATGGAGACAGATTGCATCCATTTCGTGCGGACCTGTGACAAGTGCCAAAGATTCTCCAATCTGAACCACATCCCGCCTCACGACTTATACTGTATGACAACTCCGTGGCCTTTCGCAACATGGGGTATTGATGTCATTGGGAAGATTTCTCCACCTGGGAGCAACGGGCATGCATTTGTATTAGTGGCCGTGGATTACTTCACGAAATGGGTAGAAGCTGCATCTTATAAAGTGCTCACCGCCAAGAAGGTTGCCCGATTCATAAAAGAACAGATCTTCTGCCGCTATGGGGTCCCGAACGAGATTATTTCTGACAATGGCACTCATTTCGAGGGAGAAATTGATCGGTTGCTGTAGACACCCCATTCTGAACACATCGGGTCATACTTATACCACTCTAAGTATCGCTTTGAGTCAAGAAGTAGAAATCCACCATTTCGTCATGTTTCGTTAAGTTTTGACTAACCATCGTTAGTTTGGGACTAAACTGCATACGAGATAACGAGGGAAGGGCAAAAATGTCCACAGGAACAATATCTCGCCGCGAGATGGCGTGTCTCGCGCGAGATATTCCCTTCGCATGAGGCACGACAGTTCCCTCGTCGATTTCAACCTCTTTCCGGGATAAAACTTTATCTCTCCGGCCAGCCAATAGGAGTTGAGGTCTAGAACTATCTGATAGGGTTTTACCTCTCCTCTTCTTCATACCCATCCCCTATAAATACTTGGTGACTTCCAAGGCTTCAGAGGTCGACAATTTTACACAACACACACATTTTGTTGGTTTCTTTCCCTGAAAGAGTCCTTCAAAATCACCCTAAAAACTCACTTCATAGTTTGTTCGTCAACCTTGTTGATAAACAAGCATCAATCTCTGAATCAAGGACCGATGCGAAACTCTGTCCGTGTGAAGAATCGATTCTAAACTTGAGTCGAAACTCTGCCCAAATCACCTCACGCAAGGTAACCCACAAATCCTTTTCTAATTGATTGTTAGAGTGGTATAAGTCCATAGAATCTAGGATCGGCCTAGAGCCTCTCCAAATCATGGAGATGGTCTCGAAGCAGTCGATCCTACATTCCGTTTGACTCCGTCAAATAGACCTTTATTTGTAGCATTTAAATTCGTTCTTTTTCTCTTTTGAAAAACCCCTCTTTTCTTTAGCAAGACCGATCTCCGGATTGGGTGAAATGGATGCCTTCTAAACCTACCCATTTCATAACCTAAGCCCCGAACTCAAATCTCTCAAAATGGTTTTTCTATGTTTCCAATCAAATAATATAGGTGGCGACTCTAAAACAAAAAGGAACAAAATCTTCTTTTTTTTCTCACAACGTTACAGTGGCGACTCCGCTGGGGACTGAAAATTAAGAGGCTTAAACTTGCGTCAAAATTAAAAGAGAGGTTTTTCAACTTATTTTGTAAAATTCGAATTTTCTGCTCTCAGATGGGTGATATCTCGCACGAGATATCTTTATCTCGCGCGAGATATGGCCTCCAGTCTGGTTGTTTTCTGGTTTCTCCTGTTTCGCTCGTAATCCAAGACGAGAGCCGAACATGCAAGGGGGATCCCAGAATTCATTATCTGCAGAGTTCCTGCATCTTAAGGCCTCCCTTAAGGTGTAGAACTCGAGCCTTTATTTCCCTTAAATAATTGATTATTATTTATGAACTGCGTGCGATTGGGTTTTATTTAATTAAAGTCCGGTCCATTGGGGATTCGGGAGTTGTAAATTAAATTATTTATCTCTCTTTATCTCTCTTTATGTGGAACTACGACGGCCTGAGTCTTCCTAAATTGGGAGAAACGTAGGCAACCACTTGGTGCGGCCACTATCTGATTTTCTTTTAGTTTTCAAAAAAAAAATAAAACTTTCTATTTTACTCTATCACATAGATTGACTATCACACACGCGCACATCATACTATAGCTGTCATTGCACTACATACCCTCTATAAACCCGGGACCCACACTAAGGACGGATGACGGTAACCACCTAGTCGCCGGTCTCTCCGAAGTTGGATCATCCCACTCCGCGTATTCAATCCACCTAGATTGTCATATCGCGGGGAGCCTAGCCTTCCAGCCCTGCATCACCACATTTTCATGTAGATTGACTTTCTAGGATCACTCCGTGACCGGTCGGTTTTGACTCGGTGATCTTTTCTTGTTTTTGACCAAAACAAAGCCATGTAAAATTGACAATAAAGAAGGACTCGGAAAAACGTCCCTTCGGAAAAAGTCCCCTCGGAATGACCCTTTCGGATGTCCCTTCAAAAAGAAATATATGCGCATATAATCCTTCAAAAAACAATCTTACATGGCTTTGTTTTACAAAAAATCGGATTGATTGCTTAGTCGTTAGGTTCTGATAAAGGCCCTAGAAACCCCTCAAAACGGACTTTCCATTCCGACCAAAATTTAGGTCTAAATAAAAATCGACTTTCCGTGTGATTATCTCGCGCGGGATTTGCTTGTCTCGCGCGAGATAATGCTTTTGTTTGCTGAATCTGAGCCTGAGCCATTTAAGCCTGCTTCCGACTCGTTGGGGCTAGATCCTGATATCTACATCTCTTCTGTCAGTTTTCCGAAGCTACTCAACTCCAAGACTCCCAACACAATGTCCGACATCGACAACTTTCCGGGAAATGAGACCCTGTCCGAAAACAACCACAAACTTCTGGAAGAAGCCAATGATCGCCTAGAAGTGCAAGCTTCCCAAATCCACACTCTCGTGGAAGAAATTCAAGAGCTTAGGGCTGCACTAGCCAACAAAGAAAAGAAGAAGAAAAATGACTCTTCCTCCGGAGAAGAGGAGTCATACACTAAAAGGGCCAAGGGTCGCCGCAAAAGCAAAAGCAAGAAAAAGAAGCACGAGTCTAGCTCGTCATCTTCCTCATCCGACAATGAAAGTCACACATCCAAGAAAGAAGGCAAGGGGGAAAGCAAGAATGAACCCCTTACCATGGCCATGCTAGAAAAGAAACTTGCATCCCTCGATGTGAGTAAGGGAGCCACGCTCTCTATCGATTACGATACTCTTCGTCAGTCCATGTCAAAGCTTCCTAGAAAGTACAAGACACCTGACATTGCAAAGTTCAATGGTACCACCTGTCCCAAATCACATTTGGAGACCTACTCTTGGGCCATGTTACCTATGGGTGTTGATGACAACCTGTTAGCCCAATGCTTTCCACAAACTCTCGACGGTGCCGCTAGGGATTGGTACATGACTTTACCACTTTCTACAAGACTCGACTGGCCACTCGCTAGTTGTACTTTCCAAAAGCAATATGAGGACAACTCCACTTATCGCACCACTAGAAGGGATCTCGAGCAAACTAAACAACTTCCGAATGAATCCTTCACAGATTTTGTCAAGAGATGGAGGACCAAGCTGACTGAAATCGTCGATAGGCCAAGCCTAGACGAGCAAATCCACATCCTCATACAATGTCTTAGGGAGGAGTATCAAGACAAGCTAGCCGGTAACTATTTTCCTAGCTTCGCCGAACTTCACAAGTCAGGCATGCGGTTGGATGACCTAATCAAACAGAAAAGGGAAGCCAAGAAAGAAAGTGGATTCCGTTACAACAAAAGCTCCTCTTCCTCTTCCAATCTCAAGGATGCATCAGTCAATGCTATCGTCTTCAATCATCCCGGGAATGGTAAGTACTCTGCGGTACCTCCACCACCAAAGAAGAAGAAAGATAGACATTATGACAAGCTTGAAGGAATCACTCAAGAAGAGCTCCTAGAGGTACTTGTCAAGAATGGGAAAATCAAACCAAGAGAAGGCGGACCTCCAAAGAAAGATCTCCCTGCCAACCACGCTCATCATCTCTTCTGCAAGTATCACAACTTCACCGGTCACGACACCAACTCTTGCTTCCACTTGAAAGACGTCATTCAAGATTTGTTTGACGATAAAGAGATAGGATTACCTAATGTTGTTACTAATCCTTTGCCAAATAATGAGGTCAATCTGATAGAGATAGAAAGTAACTTTGAGGACCCTACTCGTCTAGCCACAATTGTGGACGAGAGCCCTCTTGAATTTAATAAATCTTCTTTCTGTTATATGATGTCTTGGGAGGAAATCTTAGAGCAAAAAGAAAAAGGGTCTAAAACAGTCAACCTACTCACACGATCCAGTCGTGTGATCACCAACAAAGACCCAAGGGATGAAAATCCTCCAAAACAAGCTAAAGCCTCGTCGCCAAGCGAACCGGAAGACCCTCTCTTAACTCAGTTAAAGAAGACACAAGCAAACATCTCGGTTTGGGATCTCATAGGAGCATCTCATAAGCACCGTGAAATGTTGAAAAAGGCATTGGCTCAAATGACCATTTCCTCAGAAGCAACACCCGAAGAGCTTACTCAAATGATTGGCCAAGTGCAGTTTGGCAACGTCATCACTTTCACTGACTTGGACCTCCCATCCTATGGGAACAATCATCATGAGGCCCTTTACATAACTGCTAAGGCGAATGGGTACCGAATGCCACACATTTTGGTCGACAATGGTTCCGCAATCAATGTCCTCCCGAAGAAAGCCTTATCATCATTAGGCCTCACCCACAAAGACCTCAAGCCATCCGGGCATACTGTAAGAGGATACGACTGTACTGCTAGAACCGCTCTGGGATCAGTCTTGATACCTGTAGAAATGGGGCAAGTCACTATGAGCATCGAATTTCAAGTCATCGACATCCCGGCATCCTTCAACTTGCTGCTTGGTCGCCCTTGGCTACACGACATAGGGGGTGTGCCCTCCTCCCTACACCAATGCATCAAATTCAGACACAACAACACGGTAGTCACCATACACGGAGAGATGGTTACTGCTAGCCCTGTCCTCGAAGTACAACATAGCACTTCTGATTTCCTGTTCAGTGGTTTTGAGATCGAGGCAGAAAGCGCTGTGAATGTCATAGAAATTTGCAACAAAAATGACTACTCCAAGGCACTTTGGTTTTCCGGAAGCCTTCCTGTCTGGAGAATGATGCTAGCAAAAGGGTACTTTCCCGGATTGGGGCTCGAAAAATATTTACAAGGGATAACGGAACCACCACCGGTCCCCCCACTTCACACAAAGCATGGCCTAGGATACATCATCCCCATCCACGATGAGGATGACGAAGAAGAGTGGGGCTTCACTCAAATCAAATGGGAAGGAACCACATACAAGGGCTACGATGACCCAAAGTCTAAGAATTGCAACATCAAGCCATATCGAAAGACACTCAATGGCTACTTCGTTCGAGAAGGGGAAAGTATTCCCTACTTTATCTTTTCAGAACCATGGACTGATGATAAAGGAAAGCGCCAATCAGGCTTTGAGATCTTCAGCGACTGCGATGCTTCTCCAGATAAAACAGAATCCGTCTCACTAATCCCTAATGATTCGTGGGGCACGAAGGCAGAAATGACAAGTGAATGGGACTTTGTGTTGGGAGAAGACATGCTGCGACAGTTCCAAGACCTGTGCCGGTTAGAAGACAGCCAGATCCATGCAATATCCAAGGGGGACGCTCCAACTACTGATTACACAAGACTAATACAGAAATGTGATGAGCCAATTCTAAACTGGCATGTCACCGGAGGACCGATTGTTGATGAGGACTTCATGATCAAAGAGCTTGGTTGCACTTCCCACCCTCGCAGGAAGATAGGTCCTATAACTTTTACATTAGAAGCAGGCTCCACCTCCGATGAACTCACTCAAGAGGAAATCGAGGCGGTGGCCGAACATGTATTCCCTTACTTCCTTAATGAAAACTGTGATCTTTCTGAGTACCCTGAGATTGCTAACATCGGGAATGATGAATTAACTAATAATAATCAATGTAACGAACACGTTAATAATGAATCATACGATAAGATAGATCAAGAAAACGAACAAATCTTAAAAGAATTAGCTAAGCAAGTAGGTCGTTGTGGAAAGAATGGCCCTGTTGACAACGAAGAAATGCAAACAGTTAATCTCGGGACAACAGAAGACCCCAGAGAAACAAAGATCGGCAGCTTCTTCAAGGGGGAAGACAGAGAAACCTTGATGCAGCTCCTCAGAGAATATGTCGACGTCTTTGCTTGGTCCTACAGAGATATGCACAGGTTGGAATCAGTCAGTTGTAGAACACAAGATACCGCTGCTACCCAACGCCAAGCCAGTCAAACAGAAACTACGCAGAATCAAGCCGGAATGGTCAATGCAAGTGAAAGAGGAAATCATGAAACTCTTGAGTGTAGGGTTCATCAAAGTGATTGAATATCCGGAATGGCTAGCCAACACGGTGCAAGTATCCAAATCAAATGGAAAGATACGGGTCTGTGTCGACTTCAGAGACTTGAACAAGGCATCCCCTAAAGATGACTTCCCGCTACCAAACATAGACATGTTGGTCGATGCCACAGCAGCATACGAAGTCCGCTCATTCGTTGACGGTTTCGCAGGATATAATCAAATCCTCATGTCAGAAGAGGACCAACACAAAACAGCATTCACCACACCTTGGGGAACGTTCTGCTACACGGTCATGCCGTTTGGTCTCAAGAACGCTGGGGCTACCTACCAAAGAGCGGTCACGACACTATTTCACGACATGATCCACAAGGAAATAGAGGTATATGTGGACGACATGAT
>JAFEMH010007063.1:0-103217 GCA_022495995.1 Adenophora triphylla var. japonica
CTTCTTTTCTTGGCGGAAGAACATAACTTCCACGAAGCTGCGGTAATGGTCACGTTAGATATAGTAACGGTGGCTTTTCCTCGTGGGGAGGACGAGAGAGAGAGTGGAGGACTTCCTTGAGGTATGCTTTTATTTTTGAAGGCATCTTGGCATTCGAGTTCCATTCGATGTCGGTGTTAACTGCATCGGTTTGAAGATTGGCTCGCACATAGAGGTCGGTGGACATGGCGAGCGGGCGATATAATGCAGGCGGCCCAGCAAGCTTTTCACCTGCAGTAAGGTTGCGGTGGTCTCATTTTCGATGATAGCTTTGATCTTTTGAGGATCCGCCTCGATGCCTCTCTCGGTGACCGTGTATCCCCAAAACCTTGCCTCGGCTAACCCAGAATGTGCATTTGGCGGGGTTAAGCCTCATTGAGTATTTTCGGAGGCGATTGAAAAAAGGAATTTTCAGTGCATGTGAGGTGTTGTCCGTCTGATCCCTTTGAGTGAACGATCATGTCATCGGCGTACGCCCGATCTCTTTGTGGATCATATCGTGGAAGAGGGCGGTTGCTGCCGGTTGGTAGATAGCCCAGGCGTTCTTTAGTCCGAACGGCATTGCTGTGTAGCATTAGGATTCCCCGGGGGTTGTAGCCAGAAAAGCTGTTTTTCTTGGTCTTCTTCGGCCATCTTGATTTGATTGTAGCCAGCGAAACCGAATCCACGAAGGACTTGACTTCAAAATTAGGCATGTAGTGTCTACACTGACATGTCGATGTTGGGTAGTGGAAAATCGTCCTTGGGACTTGCTTTGTTGAGATCTCGGAAGTCACGCAACGGCTTGTACTTTTCCATTGGCCTTGGTGACCGTGAAACGATATTGGAGAGCCATGTGGGAGTACTTTCGATCACCACTGATGAAGCCGACAGCAGGAGCATTTTTCGATCTCCTCTTTGACTTGTAAAGACCATTCGGAGCTTGATTCGGGCGTAGCTTTTGCTTGATGGAGGCTTAGCCTCGAGGATTGAGGGATCAGGTGCTGCTGCAATGTTAGGATCTGTCAGGGCATGTCTCGATAAGACCAAGCGAACACGTCCACGAACTCTTTGGCTTGATGCGATCGATGCGTCTTTGCTGCGTGTGTAGGTGAAGAAACTTCCGATTTGCGTTTCTTTTGGCTCTTCGGCGGTTCCCCAAAATTCACTTTGGTTAAAACCTCCTCGGCAGCTTGGGCCCGGTTTTCTCTCGTTTGACAAACATGCTTAAAGATGTGCTTAATGTATTGTTCGTTTAATGTATGCATGCTTAACATCAGAGTGAGATCGTTATTAGCTTGTTTTTGTGTGTTAGTTAATTTATCCGGTTGTTAAAGATGCAATGAGAGGATCACTCGGAAAGATAAAGAAGCATTTTCATTAAGAGCATACGGGAATACATTATTGAAACAATGAGTTCGTAATCTTCGGCGTGAGGCCGTCGGATGACTCGAGAGACCTCGAGATTGAAAGCTAATGGACTCGGGATGAGTTTTGACACTAGACTCTAGGACTCGAGGGTCGAGACCAAGTTGTTCGATCATGTCGCTTTTCTCGCGGCGGTGGAGTCCGGAGAAGGTGGCGGTTATTGAGTGGCGATGAGCTTGATAGGAGATGGGGCTTGAAAGGGCTTTATGTCACCGTTCCCGAGTCATTGCTATCACGAGTTATCCCGAAACAAAATCGATTAGAGTACGGCATCTCGATTTTTCTTTGAAAGAAGCGAGGTGGAGCGAGTGGCTCGTCCCGAGCATCGTCTGCTTGGAGTCTTTTTGCTTTTGTCTTGGGCATTACCCTAGGCTCGAATGCGGGGCTCGTCCCGCTTGTTGAATACAGGAGTGTTGACGAGAGTTTTTCGAGTTCTTACACTTGCAGAGGGAGTTTTCCGAACCAAAATTCATTGTGAATAGTGGTGGTTGTGGATCCCAGCGGGGGGCGGGTGTGTCGAGAAATGCTCTTCGGATGGGATTTGGCTTGAGGCCTCCTTGAATCTTGCCGAGGTTACCTGCTGGAGCTTGTCCATGGTTGTCGGCCCGGCTTTGTTTGGCGGCGATCGGCCTCTGTTCCCTTTCACCGGATCTTCTTCACAAGTTGCCGGCCTTCTTTGTGAAGTACTTGGTCATGTCAGAAGGCTGTAGGACGAAGATCGGAGATTGCGTGCAAGCCTCTTTTTGTTATACGTGGAGCGTTTTCGTGCAGCTCGCTTGTCCTCCGCAATGTGTTCGGGGTAGGAATGTATCCCGGGCCGTGCGGGGTATTACATTCTTTGATATGTGATGATGCATTGGGTGCCCACTGATGGCGTTTTCCCCAGGCCCAAAGCCCAGGGATGTAGTTCACATGTGCTTCATCATTTTTCATCGGGGGAGAGGATCTTGTCCCAAATCAAGAGCGCAGGTCTATATGGCACACTTGGGCCTTTGGGCTTTCGATGGTGAACCACTGTTAGCATCATGCCATCATCGCTCGGAGTTTGATCTCTAAGACCGGGACGCCGCTTTTTGTGTCGGTCCTTTCGTTGACTACGCTTATCACCGTAGATGATGGTAAAGATGCTCGTTCCTTGGACGAACTTTACGCACCGATGAAGAGTGGATGCAACCTCATTGATCACGTGTAGCTTGAGGGCGTCCCCAAAATGGCGTGGAATGTGATCAGGGATGTCGATGACTTGAAAATCCGTCGGGACCCATTTGTTTTCCAAACCACGGAGTTCAAGGTGGCTATTCGCGAAGATTCAGCGGGCGGGATGTTGAGTCGTATGCCTTGATTGCACAGCTCGAGGGCTTTAGAGATCAAAGATTGCTTTGATCCCTAGCAAATCCATCAGTTTTTGTAAGCGAGGAAAGGCGTTCATGGATGATCCACCGTCTACTGACACCGCACACCTAGGAGAGGCAGCCTTTACGTCAGTTGAAATTCTGTGAATCACATGTAGAGAGGCTCGTTATGGTCATGGCCACCCAAATTTTGGAAGGTCGAGCTACGCGTGAAGGTGATGATATTGCCTTTGTAATTGACGTTGCCAATCCGCTACGAGCTGCTTCATCGGGTGTCACCATTTGTGATGGGAACCATGGTGCAGGCCGGAGCTTTCTTCCAACTTGAGGTTGTGCGGGTAAGATGGCGAGTGAGTAATCTGGACCAGAGTGAGATGTTAGCACTGAGTGCGCTTGAAGGGCGTGTCAAGACAGGGATCTTCAACCTTTGGGTCCAAGGTTTCTGACTTCTTTGGCGTAGGGCCCCTTTTCAATTCGTGGCTCGGGTATGGGCGGCCTTTTGTACTGTCCGCGGAGGATTCATCGGGATTTGGCCAGGAACGTGTCGGGAACATTCACCTCCGGACTTATGGTTTTGCTTCGTCTTCTCCCGTTTACGTAGTGGGAGGAGCCACGATTGGCGTAAGGCCCGGGCTACGCATTTCAATTCGTTCCACTGTCTATAGCCTTTCTTGAAGCATCAATAGTGGCTTTGAGATCTTCCCAAGACGAGGGTTGGATTATGGACCTTCGGGCCTTCGGTGGCGGTGCGAAGCTCGTCCCGGTGATCATGGAGCGTACATTGCCATGGCCTTGTGCGAGCAGCTAGGCTTCATTGGAGTAGATGACATAGTAGTCAAACTTTCTGAGGGTTCTCCAAGGGTTCTCATTGTGGGATCACCGGATTCGTACCTCTTTTCAGTTTTTGTTGAGAAGATAGCTTCTTCTTTCGTCGAGGACTGGCCCTCGGTTCATTGCATCACAGGAATTCCATTTCCGGACAAGCACTTCTGTCGCGAGGCGTCCCACCGAGATGTGTTCGTTGTTCGGCGGTGGTACGGGACCTCGGGAGGCCGGATGGGCGTGCTTTCCTCGGAAGGTCTTGTGGTCTTACGTCATAGCTTGCATGGCTCGTACGAGGGTAACGGAGTTGACTTACGGGAGACAATGAGAGATGTTAGAGGCTGTAGGAGAGATCATGACTTGGGAAACCCCCAGGTAATTGGGTGGCTAATGTTCCGAAGTGGTGCATGGCACCTTCGATCCAGCTTGTTGCTCACCTTGACGTTTCTCAATAGCCATGAGGACACACCAAACTTCTTCCAATGTTGGGAAATTTCTTGGGGTAAGGTCCCGTTTTCATCGTTGTTATCCACCGACTTGGCCATAGGGAATTGGTGTCTGGTGACGTAGTGGGAAGGAGGTAGGACCTTCTTTGTTTTGACCTTTGGGAGACGGGTTCCGGGTACTCTCGACCACTCTCTGGTTAGTGGAGGGTGACGGGCAAGGTTTAGACACGGGAATGGCCTAACGGGATAAAAGGGGAAAGCTCACGTGGCATGCGGTTTCCGTTTCTTTTATTTTTGATTTTTTTTTGTTGTTTTAATTTACTTAAAACATGTTTTCTCGAGAATCCTAGGTAGGTTGGAAAAAGATTGCTCTTCTTTTTCGCAACTATGCTAGATCCTGGGTCGGTGGAGACCATACGTGCGGCTATAAGCCCCTCGTTTTGCACTGTATTTCGACATCCCGGGGTGGACAGCCCCGGGCGAGGGTCCTATAGTGCAAGCGGTTTCCACCGGCCTAAAAGAAAAATCGAACCTAAGGACCGAGCTTTGTCATGTTCGTTTTGATGCGTTAGCCATGTGAATAGTGAACCGAGCCGACCACTAAGTCAAGATCGGAGTCAAGAGTTCGGCATGACCTCTCTTTACCTTGCTTGCGCAAGGATGCGCGACGTTAGGCGTTGGGCAGTCATATCGTCATGGGCGACGTATCAAAGGCGTGATGACATGGTGTCATGCGAGCATGGATGTATATCCGGGACGGAACATCGTGCAGGTGTAGCTTCGGAAATCAAGATCGAGTCAAGATTTTAGCATGACCTTTCATCGCTTTGCTTGCGAGGATCTTGAGTTAGAGCCTTGACTCGAAAAATGGCCGGCATGGTATATGTATCCAATTTGTATGACACGGGTGGGTAAAAACCAGCAGAGTGCGGACGAGTGTGACTCAAGACTCAAACGTGCGGGGTTGACGCTTGGCTAGGATGGGATGTTTGGAATGATCCCGTGCGCGTCCAAGAGGCCTAGGAAGACTAACGGACTGCAGCGAGACCACTCGGGTTGAGGGTTGTAGTGTGCGGTGTATTCGGCGGCGGTGCGCGTAGCGTGCGGGTGTAACCGAGCGGCGGTGTGAGTAGAGTGCGGTGTAACCGAGGCGGCGGTGCGCGTAGTGTGCGGTCTCTAAAATTCTTTTACGAGTAAAACGAAGCTTTTGAAGAATTTTAAATGTATGCACAGATGTATATTGATGCATTTTTTTTGTATTTTTATTTTTTGTAAAATAAAAAGTAAAGCACGTGCACACACACACAACAGTTAAAGGAAGGGGTAAAATGAAAGTTTGACCCTCATCATCGTTTTAAAAATCTTTTGTTTTGTTTAAAAAGATTATAAAACAAAAATTCCCAGTGAGTCGCCAATTAGGGATCAGGCTCGTATCGTGAACCCAGGCATCGCATTGCGCTTTCCCGGAAATAGCCCGGATCAGAGGCGGCGCGTTCGCGCCCGGCATCGGCATTTTGTCCCCGCCTCGCGGCGGTTCGTTTTCGTTTCGTTGGAGGTGTCTCGCCGTTTGTTTTCGCATTTGTAGAGTCGCCACGCCGTTTTATTAAGCCCCAAAACATTGAAAAAGGGCATCGGTTTAAAGATAATTTTAAAGCTGTTTTTGTGTGATGAGATTTTGAGTTCGGAGGTCAGATGACTCCTCGGGAAGAGAATATTAGAATATTAGAGCTCACCCGAGTAGCCTCGTAAGACGAGTCTTTCGGATACCCATAATATCCTTTAAATGTTGTGTGTGTGTGTGTGTGCTTTTAAAAATGCATCTTTGTATCGGATGTCTACATTGTATGCTATGTATGGAAATGTATTGAAATAGTAATGGAAGGAAGCCTTACCAATGTTGGTTCGTGTCTGTCTTCCGCCTGGGAATAGTGTTTGAGGTCGGAGTAGCGTTCGGTATGGATCGGGATTGCTTCGGGAGGGACCGGTTGTACGCGGACGAGTTTCGGCGTGAGTTGAGGTTGTAGGCTGCGTTCGGGCGAGAGGTTCGGCGTGCGTGGGGATCGTCGGGATCACTCGAGCGAGAGGTTCTGGCGTGCGTTGTGGTGGCGGGAGTCACTCGGGCGGAGTTTCGGCGTGGTTTGGGATCGCCGGTTTGACTCGGAAAGAGCCGGGACACGTGGAAAGACCGAGCGAGGCCTCGGAGTACCACGAGGGGCCTCGAGTACCTCGAGAGTGCCTCGGGGCGGCGCGGGAGCGTCTCGGGAGCGCTCGGGGAGGCTTCGGAGCACCACGAGGGCTCGGAAGGCCTCGGAAGGATCCGAAAGGGGCGGGAATGCCTCGGAAGGACTTAGAGGGAAGCCGAAGGCCTAGGGAGGAAGAGAGAAGTGGGAGGTGTGTGAAAATGAGGAGGGGGAGCCCTCTATTTATAGTGCGAGATTAGGTGCAAAAGAGGTCCGTACGGACCTCACAGTAATCCGGTGTTTTGGTTTTCCTCGATTTGAGGGAATGCGTGATGATGGAGGAATATTTGCAATTATGGTGTCCCCGAGCAATAAGGTCCGTCACGGACCATCTTGCATGCAAAGAGGTCCGTACGGACCAACTAAGCATGAGGGTAATCATTTTCCCGATTTGAGGGAATATTGTGGACTTTAAGAAGATTCGGTAATTATTAAAGCAAAGAGTCCGTACGGACCATTATTGCTTTTCCAATTTCTGAAAATTCCCAAAAGGTCCTTTTGTCCCTTTTTATCCCGGGAAGGCTCCTCCCTTGGTTTGGTTGGGGGTTTAGAGAGGGTTTTGAGTGAGAGGGGTCGTCGAGCCTGTGTTGATGAGTCCGCGGTGTTTCCGTGTGTTTGAAAGGGGTGATCCGAGTTGGGGTGCTTACAATCTCGTATCAACATCGGGAGGAAAATATGTTAGACAAAGGCAACAATCTCATCTATGATAACGGCCTCGAAATTGAGGCCTCGGCCATGGCCCTATTGCTCATCTTCCTTTTCAATTGGCCTAGATACCTAAAAGTCATTCGTAGATTAAAACATAAATAATGTTAAAGAAGGTATATTGTTAACGCTCAAATTATTTAGAAATAGAATAAATTCAATTACCTCTCAAATGGATACATCCGTACGTATTGAAGCTGGACCACCGACTCTAGCTTCGTATGCCAAGTGGACCGGTAAATGCTCCATAGAATCAAAGAATGAAGGAGGAAATATCTTCTCAAGTTTGCACAAAGTCACTACGATGCTTTCCTCAAGCTTTTTCATGTGATCAACACGCGGTGTGGTCGATGTGCGCTCGGAAAAACTCACTTAACTCGTTGCGCCACCGGATATTGTCGGGCAAGAGACCCTGAGAGCAATCGGAAGTAGCCTATCCAGCTGAAAACGTGGCAATCGTGACTCTTCAAACCACACTTTCCCCTCCTCTACATTGACACGCTTACCAATGTTAGACGCGTAACCATCGAAAGCCTTAAATCCTTGAGCCATTTCGGGAGGAGGAGCTTCTTTTCCTTTGTAAGCACGTATTGAGCCATCGGTCTAAGCCGGTTTACCATTGACGTATACCAAGTCAAAGGCCGGCCGCTTACAGATTTCCTTAAGGTCCTTTCGAGCTTTTTCGTTGTCTTTAGTTGTTCTCTTGAAATCCATCCAACGTGTTAAAAACATTATCGAATACATTCTTCTCAATGTGCATCACGTCAAGGTTATATCGAATGAGATTTGTTTTCCAGTATGGCGGCTCCCAAAATATACTCCTCTTGATCCGGTTATGGGTAGTCCCAAACCCTTGTATTTTGGTCTTCGAAAACTTTTTCCCCACCGAGGATCGGGCAATCTAGATACCTCCTCGTAGGACCGTGTCACCACTTAAACGAATCGGGGCCTCATCATGGTCAATCTTGTTCTTTTTAAACGCATTCTTGCGGGTCCTGAATGGGTGGTCCTCAGGAAGAAATTGTCTATGGCAATCGAACCAACATGGTTTTCCGAGTGCGTGAGCGTGAAAGACTTTGTGTCACTCATACAATACGGACGAGGCCAACTTCCCGTGGGTGCTCCCGGCCCGATAACATCCCATATGCGGGAAGTCATTAGCTGTCCACATCAACGCGGCCTTCATGCTTTGAAATTCTCTCGCTTGAAAGCATCCCACGTTTCGACCCCATCCTCCCAAAGCCGCTTCAATTCGTCCATCAAAGGTCGGAGATAGATCGTCAATGTTCCTCCCGTGGTCAAGTTTGGGCCGGGGATGAATAACGGCAAGAACATGTAGGATCGCTCATACACAACCAAAGGCGGAAAGATTGTAGGCAGTGGCTATAACCGGCCAACAAGAGTAAGATTTTTGCCCAGGACCAAACAGATTGAAACCATCGGAAGCGGATGCATAGTATATTTCTTGCTTCGTACGCAAAGTCGGGATAAGTCTCATCAAAGTGTTTCCATGCCTCCCCATCACTGGGATGAATCAACACACCCTCTTCCACGCAAACTTTCCTTATGCCAACGCATTGCCTCTGCAGTAGATTTAGACGCGTAGAGGCGTTGCGATCTTGGAATCAATGGCATGTAACGCAACCGCTTATGTGAGTACATTTTCTTGTGTTTTGAACTCCCCTCCGATTTGGCTTATATCTACTTTTGTCACGCAAATTGAACAACTCTGTCTTCCGTGAATCTTCCTTGTAGAATAGCATGCGATCATTCTTACACGCATCAATCTTTTCATAACATAGCCCAATCTCGCCCAACCAACTTCTTTGTCTCATAAAAGTTTGTAACCATCTTATTCTCTTTCGGCAACATCCGCTTAATTGCTTTCATGATACGATTATAAACGGTATCTAATATTGCAATCGGCCTTTATGTTAAGGAGCTCGGCCACGGCCTCCAACACACCGATCTCGCAACTTTGGATAGACCTTCTCTTTTGCAGAGTCCATAGCATCAATAAATTTCTTGGTTGCGGGGGTTGGTTCTTCTTGTTGGTTCTCGACCAATCGAAGGAAGGGCCATTTGCATCCCTAACCATATCTTCCATATTCAAAGGTGGTTCTTCATTGTCTGAATAATAGGTTCGGGTTCTGGGAGGTACATGAATATTCTCGGGGGATTATTCACAACATTTGTGCGCAATCTCGGCTCACCATGATGGGTCCACCGTTTGTACCCAACTTCAAACCCGTTTACGCAAAAGATGTTTCGAGTCTCGATCGAAGCTTAGATACTTGACATTACAACACTTGTCGCATGGACACCTAATCTTACCATCCTTATCCATGTGACCGGTTTTATTTAATTGAGCAAATTCAACAAACCCCTTCAACCCTCTTTAAAACTCGGGATTGATACCGCGTTGATTCGGCAACTTCCGCTTATACATCCAACTACGATCATCGTTAACGTACATTACTCCTGCATTGCAATCCATATATTATACGTACACTCAATTTAATCGACGGATGAAACAAAATCGGGATGTTAATAATTATTGGATTTCATAATATATTAACAGTTTAGAAGTAATTAACGTATTATCATTCCCTAAATTTGAATTACAAACTTAAAAGCAACACGTATCTTCTTAAAATAAATATAAAGCTTCTAACTCATATTTAACAATATATTAACAGGTCTTCTTAAAGTGTCTAGGAACTCGTTCCCGCTCCCGAACTCGAATCTCTACTCTTCCTCCGCCTCGGTCCCTGATGTGAGGACCCCGACCCGGAACCTACACATGTCCCGAGCTGGAGCGTCCTCAAACTAACCCAAATTTCCTTAACTTTTAAAAACTTTAATTATCATTCAAAAATAAATACAATTGTTGTAATCATTTCAAAAATAAATCTACACCTCTTCACAATGGAGGAATAGTTGACTAACTTAGAAAGTAAGAAACTGCTTTAATTACAAAAAGGCCTCGGTTATAACATAAAATGAAGATTTATAAATACAATTTCATAAATGAATTATACCAAAGCACACATTCTATACCAACCTAATCATACCCAGACAATTCCCACAATATAACTTCCAAACTCCTCACCGCCCTTACTTGGCTGGTCCACTTGTCTCAGAATCTAAAACACGGTAAAGGGAGAGGGGTGAGAATAAATCTCGGCAAGCTATTATGAATGCGGCAATATGCCATATAAGATGCAACACATAACAAGTTGCATATAGCACGTTGGAAAAGTCAGAAACACCTTACATTACCTTGGTTTACCTTTTCCCGTCGAACATTAGTCGTACAACATTGGGTATAATAATACTCCAATCTTACAGTGGCCGCTAAGCAATACTCACGTCTTATAAGACCCGTTTTTCAGGGAACCAAATAAGACAGTAGCAACTACGTAAGGCTTTTGGCTCAATACGGATGCTATACCCCATCCCGTGGCCACGGAGGGGACGGCCACAGATATAACATAATCCTATCACATTAGGTCACACTTCCATAATTGATCGTATTATGTTATACCCCCAATGTCAGCTGACTCACACATTGTCAAGCACATAATAGATACTTGAATAAATCCACAAAGGGGATAAACAACATAGCAACATGGTAAAATATACTCATGCTCAACCAACATCATAGTGCAACATTTCTTTAACACACTATGCATAAATAAGCAATATAGTCACATGGTAAAATATACTCATGTTCAACCAATAATCAGAGTGCAGCATTTATGTGATACACTAAGCATAATACAAGTCATGAATATGTACTCAAGTATGATAACAAAGCATCAATAATTATCCCTACTTAGACATTATTCAGTAATACATGATCTCTATAAGGACCCAAGTTCACTTTACCCAATGGAAGTCACATTTAATAAGTGTCCAGACAAGATTGTCGAATCAATTCCTGAGTCGTATTTAAAGTGCTTCCTTAGTTCCATTTAAACCCAATTAAGATGCTCTTAAGTTTCTAATATAACTTAAGTGTAAAAGGGTTAATTCATACCTGATTTGGATTAAGTTCCACTAAGTCATAATGATTAAGAGTCATGCCACTAGGTTGTTGGTAAATCAATAAGAAAAGACTAAGGAGGATCTGGCATGGTGGGCGACCGCCCAGGCCACTTGGGCGACCGCCCAAGTGGTTCTAAGGAACACCCAAGTTGCTGCCCTCTTGGGCGACCGCTCAACTCCTCTTGGGCGACCGCCCAAGAGGCTTTCCTAAGGCACTCTTGCTTCCGCGGCATGGGCGGCCGCTCATGCCCTGCTTGGGCGACCGCCCAAGTGCCCAATCGACTTTCCCAGTTTCATTTCTTTCACCAAGCTTTATTTCCTCTTCTTTTATTCTAACCCAATATTCAAGAATACCAAGAGGATCTCTAACTTAACCATTTCTCATCCTAAATCATTTAAACCCCAAAATAATATAAATCCAATTTATTCAACACAAGATTTTCAACCCATTTTAATAACACATTTCAAATTAATTCTTCTAACTAATTTCACCCATTTCTTATACTCCCAATTCACTTCCATGAACAATAATATCATTCCATGTTATTTACCCATTTCTCAACTTTAAAGAGGATTCTAAAACATTCTAAACTAATTCTACCCATTTCTTTCATTCTTTAACACTTTCTAGAACAACCACATTTCCTTATGATCTAAATCAATACCTCCACTCCAAGAGAGTTTCCAAAGCATCCAATGAGCATTTTAACAACAATAACAACAATAAATATCTCATGAACATTTAGAGAAGAGAAAGGTCATAATAACTCACTTTAAAATAGGAGATGGATTTAGGACTTTCTTAGCTTGATTGATTCTTCTAGATGATCCCACTTCAAAAGTACCCTTGAACTTGAAAATGGTGGAGGAATGACTTAGATACAAGACTTGGGGTGGGAGCTTCCATGGAGGTTTTCTTGCTAGGGGAAAGTATGAGAAAATGAAAGAGTAAGGAGGAAGGAGGGAGGTGGAGTATATAATTGGTAAAGGGGAAGGGGGCGGATCGAGGAGGGAGTATGGGGAAGGGTATGGGAAGTAAGAGAAAGGTATGGTCCCCCATACCCAATTTAGGCTTTCAACATTTATTTCTTTCCCTACACAAAATAAAGCCTAACTACTCACATTTTATTTATTGTCAATTATTATACTTTCCCCATGGACTTTATTTAATTTTCTCAATTATCTCATCCTAATAAAAGAAATCAAAGATATAAACGAACACATAATATTAACAATAATATTAAAAGCACACAATATTATACTAAAATTGTGCCTAGGGTTAGGGTCGTTACACTCACTCCCCCTTAAAGAAAATTCGTCCCGAATTTGACTGTCACTTACCTAACTGACCAACCCGCCTCAGTTACATGTATACCTCGGACTTCAATTCTCAAACGAGTCTCTTCAATGTGGTGATTCTTCCAAAAAAAAAAAAAAAAATTCTAATTCCATTAATAATATGATGTTACCACTTTCCAATGACCCAAGCATACTATACAATTATCACTAACGCGAATTTTCACGATCTTAATGAAAATATAAATAAATAAAAGTATTACAACTTATGTCACCAAATACATTACAATATCACATTAAAACTTCAAATACTCTATAAGCTTCTCCAAGCCAGTCTATAAGTCGAATCACCAACATTTTCTAAAGCTTCAAATGGATTAACGAACCTTGGCGCCAATTTACCTTAGGCCTTGTGTGATGATGTGTATCCGAAAATTTTCCCATTTTTTGTTTGAAAAAATCAACGAAAACGGAGTCGCCACTCCATTTTAATTTTGAGGGCCAAAACTTTGAAAAAAGCCCGAGATCAGAGATTTAGGTTCGGAGGTCATGTTACACGCCGGGAAGGACGTTAGTGTGCACCCGGAATGCCTCGTAAAACGAGTCTTCCAAGCTGAAAATCATGTGTGTGTGTGTGTGTGTGTGTGTGTTTTGGCCAAAATACTATGAAACTCAGAAAAGTAAAAATTGGGATATCTTTTCAAGACTTTAAAATGTTCCCATGATTTTTTGGAAGATTTCTGGATTGAGATTTGGTACTCAAAAGACCTTTTGAAGTTGAGAGCCATTTCTGCCAGAATGAAAGAGGCAGTGGACCTTTGAGTTTGAAATGAATTCAATGGTCTTAAAACTTCATAATCTGGATAAACTCAGAGAATGAAAGTTGTTCCAGACACCTTAAATAAGATTTGTAAGAAGGAATTTTCCATTTTGGAGAAGATTTGAGGGTCAAAACCTTATGGAAACCTCAGATATGAGATCTGGATTCCCAGAAGCTGATGAACTAGCCTCTGAAAGAAAATTTGAAAAGAGGAGTTTTACTCACCCAAAAAATAAAGTAAAAATATGTCTGGAAAGCTCTAGATGTTGGATACAAAAAGTGTTTTGTAGTCAAGACCAAATTACAAGTTCATCTGTGTCCAAAAATTAAGACAATGGACTGAGGTCTGGGAAAATTGCTACTGGACAGCAACTTCTCAAGAAGGAGAATATGATTTTAAAGGGGTTTTGCATCCATGCTTGTCCCCATTTCCCTAGGTTTTGATTAGTGATCACTAGACATCTTAGTGGTGAATCAACTATACCAAACCATCCTTGAGTACATTAGGACTAAGCATTTCATTTGCTTGGGAAGGGGATTTTATCCTTTAAAAATGAGATTTTATGCTTGAAAATGGTTTTAGGGTTTTGAAAATGAGTTTTCTTTGCAAGAAAGTAAGAGAACTTGAAAATAATGTTGATCTTTGTAGAAGATCATCCATGGAAGATGGTCTTCCATGGTGATCTTCTTAGATCTAAAGCAAGAAGATGAAGGAACTACATTTTGTAGTTTGAAGATGCATGCATGGATGAGATTTAGGGTTAGGAGAAGGAGGGTTTACCAATCTTCCTTGTGTTCTTGAGTGTTTGGCTTGAGTGTATGAGTGTTTGGGGCTTGAATATGAGAGTGAGTGGATGAGTGTGAGTTGGGAAAGATTGGAGAGAAAAGGTGACAATTCTTGAAGAATTCTCACTGTTTTCTCTCTATATTTCGCCGAGGTTCGGTGCAATTGGTGTTGTGGCTCCTTATTTTTGTATTTGGAGGGCTCAATTTATAGCCCTCCTGACTTTACAAAGTCATCCGCGCGGATTAGTACGCTTGGCGTGCCTTTGTTCATTAAATGCGGCTCCAACTTTGGACACTGAGGAATAAAATTCAAAAATCTCGGCGAAAATGTTTTTCAACTTGCTTTGTTTCGGGATTTTCTTAATTCTTTTGCTTTTGAGATTCCTTGGAAGGTTTAACTCTAAATAGCAATGCCCATTTTACCCTTACTTTGTTAGAAAGTTAGGATTGTTAGGAATTGTTAGTAATTGTTATGACTTTCGTTAATTTTCTAACGAAAATTCTAACAAGCTCAAATTGGAGCACTTACGGTAGCCCCTCGGCGACGGCGCTTTCGAAGGAAGCGGGGTCGTCGATAAGAATAGGCTCCATATTTGGCGGGATGATCGAGTGATCGGGTGGCTGAACCTAGCGATAGGCTACCTACGTATCCCAGGAATGGGGAATCGAAGCCAGTCGTAGTTCGGGTCTTTGACCACGGAGATGATGGCGTTTTAGGTGCCTCGAACACGATGAGCGAGTTACGGTCGGTTCTTTGGAAAGAAACTCTGCTGGGGATAAGAGATGACCATTTTCGGTCGATGGGTATCAGCTCTGCTTGGGGATAGGGATGACCATTTTCGGTCTGCTTTGGGGATGATTGCGATTTATCGCTTTCTAGTGATAGCGTCTTAGGTGCCTCGAACCTTTAAGATGGCGTTTTAGGTGCCTCGAACCTTGAAGATGGCGTTTTAGGTGCCTCGAACCTTGATGATGGCGTTTTAGGTGCCTCGGACCTTGATGATGGCGTTTTAGGTGCCTCGAACCTTGATGATGATGGCTTTTTAGGTGCCTCGGACCTTGATGATTGCATTTTAGGTGCCTCGAGCACGGATGATGATGGCTTTTTAGGTGCCTTGAACCTTGATGTGAAATGCCCTTTCGGTGGACTTTGTCTGCTTGCCGAAGGAGAGGGTGACCGTTTTGGTCGAGGGCTGGACCTAATGATAGGCTACCTACGTATCCCTAGTGGGAATCAAGCCCTTTCGTAGTTCGAGTACTACTCGAGATTCCGTTGGCTTTTGGGATTCCGTTAACTTTCTTTGGGGATTTCGTTAGCCTTTCTTTGAGGAAAATCGGACGTATTCGATGCAGGAGATCGGTCTTACGTTTGGCTAGGAAGGATTTTGATGAAAGATACGAGATTTCGTTATCTTTCTCGGGGCACTCGGTCTTACGTTTGGCTTAGGAAAGGATTTTGATGAAAGATACGGGATCCGTTATCTTTCTCGGGGAGATCGGACTTACGTTTGGTAGGGAAGATTTTGATGAAAGATACGGGATCTCGTTATCTTTCTCGAGAAATCGGTCTTACGTTTGGCTGCTTAGGGAAGATTTTGATGAAGATACGGGATCTCGTTATCTTTCTCGAGGAAATCGGTCTTACGTTTGACTGCCGGGAAGGATTTTGATGAAAGATACGAGATTTCGTTATCTTTCTCGGGGCACTCGGTCTTACGTTTTACTGCCGGGGATGATTTTGATGAAAGATACGGGATCTCGTTATCTTTCTCGGGGAAATCGGTCTTACGTTTGGCTATAGGGAATGATTTTGATGAAAGATACGGGATCCGTTATCTTTCTCGGGGCACTCGGTCTTACGTTTGGCTAGGGAATGATTTTTGATGAAAGATACGGGATCCGTTATCTTTCTCGGGAGAATCGGTCTTACGTTTTGCTTGCAGGGAAGATTTTGATGAAAGATACGGGATCTCGTTATCTTTGTCGGGGCACTCGGTCTTACGTTTCTTTGCGGGGAAGATTTTGATGAATGATACGGGATCTCGTTATCTTTCTCGAGGAGATCGGTATTACGTTTGACTGCCGGGGAAGATTTTGATGAAAGATACGGGATCCGTTATCTTTCTCGGGGCACTCGGTCTTACGTTTGGCTATAGGGGTAATTTTGATGAAAGATACGGGATCTCGTTATCTTTATCGGGGCACTCGGTCTTACGTTTGGCTGCTTGGGGGAATGATTTTTGATGAAAGATACGGGATCCGTTATCTTTCTCGGGGAGATCGGTCTTACGTTTTTGCTATAGGGAAGATTTTGATGAAAGATACGGGATCTCGTTATCTTTCTCGGGGCTCGGTCTTACGTTTGGCTATTGGGGAAGGATTTTGATGAAAGATACGAGATCTCGTTATCTTTCTCGGGGTACTCGGTCTTACGTTTGACTGCCGGGGATGGTTTTGATGAGAGATACGGGATCTCGTTATCTTTCTCGGGGCACTCGGTCTTACGTTTGGCTCAGGGGAATGATTTTCTTGACAAGGGGCTGACTTTGGTTAACTTTGGTTAACTCTGTCAAGTTGGGGCGGAATTGCGAGTCACGGAATTTTAAGGGGCAAAAGGGTCATTTTGACCCTTGCAATCCCTATCCGCGCGGATAGGGTTTGAAAACCAGAGGGTATTAATTAGGGGCCAACGCCCTTTTCTTCTTCCCATTCGGTTTTGAAGCAGGACGAGAGCGAGAGAGAGAAAGCGAGAAGGAAGCCATTGTTGCTCAAAAAGCTTGAAAATTCCTCAGATTTCTTCGATTTTGAGCAATGGAACACGGGAAGGCGCTTTTCAAGGTCGAGGCGTGGCCCGGTAGCGGAGAGGCGGTGGAGCTCGTCCAGAATGAGGAGGCATTACAATCTTTCGCAATCGATTGCGGAAGAGCCCTACCCGATGCTTGGCAACATTGGGCTTCGGATCGCATCTCGAACGGTATACTTGAATCCTCTTGATCCTCTTGTCGATTTCTTGCTTGACATTGATTTTTGGGTGATTTGATTTTTTTTTTTTGAAATTTGAATCTTGCATGTTGATGATGATTTTTTTTTCGAAATTGAATATTGATCTTGATGATATGCATGTTGCAATGAATTTGTGGGTATCCCAAAATGTGCATTTTGCTTGGGAAAAGAATTGGCATTTTTGCCACATTTTTTTTTTTTTGAAATATTGTGAATTGTGATGATGCAATGCATGCATTTTGCTTTTGAAAGAATGTGCATTTTGCCAATATGGGATGTATGTATGTTTAGGATAAATATATTTTTTTTTTTGAAAAGTGGGACGGATTTTTCCTCCCGTTGCATGTAAAATGGATGATATGCATGTATGCAAATTTTTTTTTTTGAGATGATGGATGGTATGCATGTTATTTTATGAAAATGGGACGGAGTTTTCACTTCCGTAGGAATGCATCTTTTTTTTTTGAATGCATTGGGATTGTGCGAGAAAAATGGGGCTATGCTTATTGTATGCTGTCGAAATTTTTTTTTTTTTAATGCATGTGTATGCTTTCTTTTTTTTTGTAAATGCAAATGCAAAAATTTTTTTTGACATTTTTTTTTTCTCTCCTTTTTTTTTTACAGGGCGGAAACCGTTTTGTGACGGAGCAGCTGAACAAAATGAAGACTCGAGGATCAGTGGAGTCCGTGATTGACTTGTGGGACCGGCTTCCGAATGCGGGCCGAGGAGCTTTGCGAGTCAGAGACGGATTGTTGTTGAGACGGGGCTTTGGGAGTTCGTTGAGTGCTTGAGGGGCGGTCAAGTTCCCTAAGAGCAAGGGCTTGATGTTTGCTGCGGCGCGGCATTGGTGGGACGCGACCCACACCTTTCACTTCTTACGGGGCGAGGCTACGGTTACGCCCTCCCGACTATCTTTGCGATTACGGGTTTGTCCTTTAATGGGCGCGGCATTGAGTGGCGGGATGGCTACGGCGATGCGTCTGCGAGCTCTTACGGGATTTTCCCCTATTCCCAAAAGGGGATGGGGATGGAGTATGCGGTGGTCTACGGGAAGATTGTGGAGACCATTGTGAGCTACGAGGTGGGGAGGAGAGGATAGGCGCCGTCAGTTGCCGGGGCCTTCTTGTGGTTTGCCTTTTCGAGCACCCTCTTTGGGCATCTTTGAGGGACGGCGGTCTTTGCCTTGTTGAGGTCCTTGGAGGACATGGAGACGGCCGGAGATGTCTCGTGGGGAGAGGCCGGGGCGCGAGCTTTATTTTGCTCTCGATAGGTACGGTCGGAAGGCTGTGAGCTCTTTATCTTGCTTTGAGTTTGCCACTGGAGGTATAAGCTCTCTTTTTGCTTTCCCTTTTTTTTTTTTGAGCACGCACTTTTCTTTTGCCTTTGGATTGATTGGATTTTTACCTTTCGCGGTATGGGCGTTGGAGTTTTCCACGTCACGATGTGGCGGCGGCCGGCGGAGTACGTCGGGGCGTATCCGGCCATGCGGTCTTGGTCCAAGCATGCCGGGAGAAGATAAGCTCCGGGGCGTACGACTCTCGAGTACGCGGATTGCCTTCCTTTGACGGAGGCCGAGACGGATGAGGGGATGATATTCTTCCCACAGGATCGCTTGAGGTGGCGCGGTGAAGGCGAGATTTGGGTGTGCGGCGGAGGATTACGAGAGGTCGACTGCGTGCCTATTATCTAGGAGAGAGGGTGACGCGTCGGCATGGCGTGAACTTCGCCTTTGAGGACAGGTGGAGCCTCCCGCCGATATGATGCACCCGGCGATCGGTCAGTGACTGGGATGATTACTGCGGCGGCGGCACTTCTCGGATTTTGTGGCGATTGAGCCATATGCGACATTCGTCTTGAGGAGGCGAGGATGCCTCGGGTTACGGATAGGGAGGGGCTTGGGATCCGCGGTACCCTCGGACGGATTTTTCCTATATCCCGGGATGGGGTCCGATTGAGGGTGCGAGATTCCTCGGCCGGCGGCTTCCACGAGCTTTAGGCCTCGTCAGGGTATGAAGGTATGGCTTCACCTTTTCCCCTTCTTTTCTTTCTTTTGTTTCATCATCTTTAGCATCACTTCTCTTTTTTTTTGACGCTTTTGCTTTTGTGCAGTTTTCGGAGGTGGTCGTCGAAGGCGGCGAAGCAAGTGATCGGGGCCAAGAGATTCATCGGGAGGATGGTCGCTTGCGGGGCTCCTCGAGCTAGAGCGAGGCGACCACGGCGGCGCACATGTCGGACGGGAGGCTTCCCTATTCGCTCGAGACTTCCTCGGAGACTCCTTTGTCTCCTCTCCTTGATCCCAGCGCGGTGTTGCCTTCGGATCACGTCATTCTCGAGGATCCACACGGGCGAGGACACGTATGGCGGCATGGCGGGTCGTCTTCGTATGTCCGGGAGTCCGACGCCTTCACCTTCGGATACGATTTTTCGCGAGATCTCGGCTTGCCCTATCGGGCGTGCCGGTTGGTCTGATGAGCCTCTTTTACGGAGACGAGGACGATTACGAGCCCGAGATTTTCGGGGCTCACGAGGAGCGGGCCCGAGTCGCAAGAGGGCGGGGGCGGACATCGTCGGCCATTTGGAGACTCAGATTGATTTTTTTGAGATTTGAGATTGAGATTTAGATTTGTACGGCTTATGCACATTTTTTTCTTTTTTTTTTGGATGTAATAATTTAGGATTTTATTTATGTTTGTTTGGTTTTTTTTTGTTGTTATGCACACTCTTTTTTTTTTGGAATGTAATAATTTAGGATTTTATTTTATGAATGCAATGCGGTATGAATGCGGTGTTGCATGAGCCTTGGTTTTTTTTTTTTTGCAAGGGTGTTTGGTATATGGGTGGTTTGGGGAGGTTTTTTTTTTGCACGGGTTTCGAGCAACGGGACGGAATATTCCTCTTTTGATGTAGCGGCTTGGATTGTTGCGGACTTTTACTTTGTGACAATTATGTCCGCGCGGATAGGGCGGCTTCGACATTGTCCTTTAATTTTGGTTCGGACCTGGTCTTGCTTTATTTCAAATTCAAATATCCTCTTCAACCTCCGAGTCCAAACGGCCATTTTCGGGGAGAAAGAGAAAAACCATGGAAAACTTTAGAAAAGCTCCATCAAAATTGTCCCAAGAATCCCAAATGTCATTCTTCAACAAGTTCAAGGATTGGTCTAGGAGATTATGCATGAGAGGAGGTCCTTCTTTGAAGAAAGGTACAAGGTGAGGTGCTTATGGTCTCTCGAGGAATTGGTTCCGGACTACGACCTCTTGAGAGCTTCTTCATCATTTTGGGATACTAGAAGGCATGTCTTTTGCCTTTCCTTCAACGAGATTGTTCCATTGTCGAAGAATTTCGGGCCTTGCTTGGAGGTCCAGGAGGTGGAAGAGATAGCGGTTCCTTTGCCGGAGGAGCTTCTTTTGTTGACGTTGTGCGTCCTCCTTCATCTTTCCCGGAGGAAAGCGCAAGGTATGATCCGCGGTCCCGATCATTTCGATATTTCCGGTCTTCCCAGACAGATTTAGGGGCCTAGGCTTGGATGATGCCTATTGGGATGCCTTTGCACTTTGTATGTTTGGCACCCTGTTCATGGTCTATTCCTTTGGGATTTGCCATCGGTCTTTCTTGGATGTTGTCGTTCGCTGTCGCACAGGCGAGAGATGTCGTTCCTTTGATTACGGGGAGACTTTTCATGCTCTCGATAGTTAGCTACCGGAAGACGGTATATGCGCGGGGGCGGCCGTTTCTCTTGACCACTGTGGGCGATGGAGCGTTTGGGGGTTCTTCGGGAAACCTACGATATGATCGAAGCCTTGGACTTTTGCCGGGAGAGGTGTTGATGTGGATTTTGATGATCGGGGCTCGTGGGAGCGTTGGATGGCGGGTCGCCGGACAGAAGATATCGAGATGGTCGGTGCCTTGTTGGCGGGTGGAGACTCGCGAGTGCTTCGGGGATGGGTCTCCGTGGTCATGCTTAGGGCTTTCTCGGTCCGGCTTCTATATTCCGGCTTTGGTTACAGAGGCAGTTTGGCTTGGAGCGAGGTTCCTTTGGAGGGCTTTGATGATATAGCCACCGGGGTGGTGGCTCCTGTTTCTATGGATGATCCCTCGGTGTTTCCATTTCTTTCCCGAGCATGGAGGTATGATGCCTTTCCTCCTCGGGTCATTCTCGAGCGTCAGAGACCGGTGTTCACGACCACTTGGTACTGGATTGGTATGAGAGGCATGCAGGAGAGACTCGGGTGGCTATTTTGAGGCGGCGTGAGGCCATTGTGGGTGCGGAGGACACATTTACGAGAGGAGGAGGGCCGGCGAGGGCCAGCCCTCATGACGGGAGCGGAGACGGCGCGGCCGATTATGAGGCTTACGTCAAGAGACGGGAGAGGAGGGCTCCTATGCTTTACCGGCTAGGTTACGGGAGATGAGGGATGACGCTAGGGCTACTAAGGCCACTGACGGAGTGGTTTGATAGATCACATGTTCCCTATACGAGCTTGGTAGGAGGAACACGACATTTTCCGGTTCGAAAAGAAGACTCGAAGGTGGCTATTTTGAGAGGGGAGAGGCCGATGCGAGTGGCTTGGAGTGACTACGAGGTTTCCAGTATCCACTTTCTTGTCATGGCGGACACATTAGTTTGATTATGTATCTTAGTTTTCTTTTAGCGGGTTGCCGGTTGTAGGAATGAATCGGGCTTAGACTCATCAAAGAGCTTTTAACTTGTAATGAATATTTGAATTGCTTTAGAGTTTTTCGAGACGCTTTCATGGTACGATCAATTGTATTGATGCCAAAGTATGGCTTTTATTTGTGCTTTAGGCCGAACCGTTTCCATTTGCCTACGTTCCCCTCATTTTGAGGAGCTCGGGTCTTCGTAGTTCAACTTTGATTTTTTTTTGTTTTTTTGTTTTTTTTTTTTTGTTTTTTTTGTTTTTTTTGTTTTTTTTGTTTTTTTGGTGCAACCTGTTTTTACCTAGGCCGCCCTTTTCGGGTTTCTAACCTAGTTGGGTATTACTCTTTTAGCACTCTTTTTCTTTTCTTTTTTTTTTTTTTTTTTTACGCGTAGTATACGCGCGGCTTGTCACCATTCCTTTGGGTGTACGAAGGGATTCCGTCGAGGTGCGCAAGTTGCATGGCTCCTCAGGAGAAGATCTTACGGACGACATATGGCCCGACCCATACGAGGCTCCCATTTGCGAGGGGTTGATACGGGTGGGGGCTTTTCTTTTAGAACGAGATCACCTTCTCGGATCTCCCGATGCTTTACTTTCTTGTCGAAGGCTCTAGCCATTCTTCCTTGGTAGGCCGGATGTGTTCCATGGCCTTCAATCGGCGTTCGTCTAGTAGGGCCAATTCGTCATGGCGACTGGAGCCATTCGACCTCGTTGATACGGCTTTCCAACGGTATACGGAGCGAGGGGATCTCTAGCTCGATTGGGAGTACGGCTTCCATTCCGTATGTGAGGGCAAATGGGGTTTCCCCGGTTGCCGTTCGGCGATGTTACGTAGCCCCGAGTGCCAGTGTAACTTCTCGGGCCAATCTACGCCTTGGACGGCCATTTTCCGGATGATATTTTCCGAGTCTTGTTTCTTTGCCTCGACGGCTCCGTTGGTTTGGGGCTGTAGGGAGATGACTTGTGACGGGTTATTCGGAATTCCGCCGGCGGTTTTCACATTCCCCTTCGAAGTGGGATCCATTATACGAGATGATTTGGTGGCAACCCGTATCTGCACATGATGTTTTCTTTGATGAAGAGGGCAACTTTCCTTGAATTGAGGATTTTGTAGGACTTTGCGAGCATCCTTTCCGATTCCTTCGAAGAAATCACCAATCTGCGTCTCTTTAGGCTCTTGCGGTTCCCAATTCACACTCGTCAAAATCTCTTCGGCGGCTTGGGCTCGATTTTCCTCTTTCAGGACAACTGCTTAAAGATTTTTTTTTGTTGTTTGATTTTTTTTTTGTTTAATGTGTACGCTTCTTTATCTAATGAGTTATTATTAAGTGTTTTTTTTTAATTCGTCATTAGTTAAAGTGGCAATCAAGGGATACTCGAAAGGTTCGTCATTTCATTGAAAACGAAAGGGAATACGGCGCTTGCTACGAGACTCGTAGTCTTCGGGCGTAAGGCCGTCGGACGACCCTAGAGACTCGATCTTAACAAAGAGAGGCTGGGAGGACTTGTCCTAGATTGACACAAAGGGACGGGGGACCAATCCAAGCTTGGTGATCATTTCCTCCTTGGTCGCGGACGGAGCACGAGAGGTTTCCCAATTCTTTAGCGGCATCGGCTGTTGGTGGCCTCATGACTCGGGAAGCTGTCTTTGTTTTTGTTTTCCTTTCTCAATTCTTTGCTATCATCTCTTGGACCGAGCCGAGATCAATCAGTCGGCACCTGGACTTCTTCTTCGAACAATTCTTTGCATAACCGGACCATCCCAATCATCGAGGGAAATTCCGTGGCCTTAGCTTTTGGCCTTTGTCGGTTCGAATTCGGGTTTCGGATCTTCTGGGCGGTAGGAATAGTGGTTGTGAGCTTCTCGGCTGTTCCACCGGAGTCGAGCACGCCTACGAAGGTATACTCGCTCTTCGTAGCGGTGGTAGCCCCGGAGTATCTTGGGTAGGTCCGGGAACATTCTACGGACCGGGTTAGCCTTGGTTCCTGCGAACTTGTTGAGGCTATCCTGTAGCTTTAGCCATCCTGCCGTAGGAGTGGGCTCTGTGATGTTTCTGGTTGTGTGGGACCCTTTACAAAGTAGTCGGCCAAATTAGGGCGAAGGGGAGAGATTTAGGGTTGTCGGCCAAGGGACCTTTCTGTGGCGGCTTCAAATCTTTTTCCCTTTGCGGTGTCAGCTGAGGAGGCCTCATATCCCGGGCCGTGGCGAGTATTACTGTCCTTTCACCTCGATGAGTTTGTGAGTTCCTTGTTGGTGCTTCCCAGGGCCAGAGGCCGGAGTAGATAGCTCATTTTTCTCATCATTTTCAAGACCGGTGGGATTTTATCCCGAGTGGCCAAATCGAGATCTATGTTGCACACTTGGGCCTTGGGAGGCTCGGCCGTGAAGCTTGTTAGCATGAGACCTTCCTCGTCATGTTTGATTTCGAGAATAGGTATTCCGCCCGTATCTGTGCCCTCTAAAGTGACTAAATCTCAGTAAATGGTCGTCGAGATCCCCATTCGAGGCAATTTCACACCTTTGGTGGAGGCTTGAGGCGACCCCTTTGACTTGGTGCGGCCAAGGTCTTCCCGACGGGGCATTGAAAGTAATCGGGATGTCGATAACCTGGAATTCCACGGGTATCAATTTTGTCCAAACCGAGAGGTCTAAAGTAGCAACTCAGGGGCTTGCTCGGGATGTTGAGTCGTAAGCTTTGGCTGTGAGAGAAGAAGGCTTCAAGTACGTAGTCTTGATATCAAGCAAGCTCATGATCTTTCTTTGGAAGAATGTTCATTCCGGACCCATTATCAACCGGGACCCGAGGAGGCGTCGTTCATCCAGTGGGTGTGATGAAGAGAGGCTCATTATGATCGGCCCCAAATTGAGGGAGGTCGAGATGCGTGAAAGTGATTATGTTCCCGTAGTGGATGTTTCCAATCAGTGTACCACATCATCGGGAGTAGCATCAATAGGCACGAGTGCGAGCCGGGCTTTCTTCCGGCTTCGGCTTATGGGGATAGGACGAAGTGAGTAGAGACCGAGAGGAAATGTTGGCTGTGTTTGCTTCAAGGTGAGCACGGGATCCTCTTTTCGGGATCTGGAATTTGTTTGTCTTAGCATAGGGCGGCGATCTTCTTTCGGTGCTTGATCTGTGGCCTTCTTATACGCCTTGGGATTTCCTTGGAAGATGCGCCGGAGCGGGTCAACAGTTAACTTCCTCATCGATCGTCTCTTGGTGGATTTCTTAATCTTTGCTAAGGTCGATGGGGAGCCCTTTTGGCTATTGGCCTTTGGTTGACGGAGTCTAGTGACGGTGAGGGGCTATCTTGGCTCCTTCTGGCGGCCCTTATAAGCTTCTTCCCAAGTCACGAGGCTTTTGGGTTTGGGGTTGTGTTGTTGCCCCTTGGATGGCCCGCGAGCTAGGGCGTCCTCCGATTCACTCTCATGGCCGGCCTTGCTCATTGTTATCATGCAACAAGAGTCGCTATTGTCGGGACTCGGCGGCTTTTCGATCTCATCCCGGTATAGTGCGGCCATTACGATTCTCTTACGTAATACTCGAGTTGGAGATGATTATAGCGTTACGTGTGGGAGGCGCATCCGGTATCATGCCGGTTTCTAGGACTTCTCTGAAAGGCGACATACATTCGGGGAAAGGTGACCTCTTCTTGGGTAACCACGACAAGGAGTGTTACTTTGTTACGGGGTGGATTTGATCTAACCATGGTTATTTTCTCATTTGGGCGGATGGGAGTTAATTTTCCTCTTTCGATCGAGATCTTCGACTATCGGCTGGATCGGACACACTGAAAACCCTTTCCCCAAGCATGGTAGGCGGTGTTGAATTCTAAGACATCCACGTGCTCGAGATCCATGAAACTTCATGGCCTTCATGTCCTCGGTCTCATATTCGTCTTCCGAAGTTTCTTCGTCGTCGCTTCTTGATAACCGGCCATTGTGCACGGCTCCCATGGGCTCATTTACGGCATGATTGTTCCAGATTGTTTCCGGATCGGGGCCTCGGTTGACTCTTCACTCTCGTCATCATCATCATCATCGCTGTCATCGGAATCTTCTTCCCATACTACCGGGATTTCGGTGAGAGGAACGCCGATCAAACCCGTTGGGGAATATGGGTGCGTGCGGCCGCAAAATTGTCATATGTTCCCATTCCGGAAGTGGCAATTGTGACTCGGCTTCTCCTCCCGAAATTGCGGGGGAAGAGTGAGAGGGTGGCACGTATTTGACACCTGTAGGATATAGAAGGAATCCTCCTCTTCCGATTCTTCACTTTGTTCTCGGGATCATATTCGGGCTCTCCCAAAGCCAATTTGCGAAGTGTACTAGCTCCGGATGCTCTTCGGCCTCTTTCTTTGATAAGCCCAGTACGAGCGCTCGCGGAAGCTTTCTTGTTCGATTCTTCTCGATTGTTCTAACCATCTTGTGTAAATGGTTCTTTCATGTTACGAGCGGAACGGCCCCGGTTCTTCGGTATCGGCCTTCCACTTCATCCGAGAAATAGCGGGCCTCGTATTCTTGCAAGGAGTCTACGACATGAGACCAAGATGGGTTGATTCGTTCGATATCCTCAAGGGCCGGGAATCCGGGTCGGGATCCTCGACGAGGTTGGCCACGGGTATTTGGGGACCTTCATCGGCATCTTCATGGTCATGCGAAGATTCTCCGCATTCAATCATATTCACACGATTATGGTTCCTTGGCGGAGGATTTTTGAGCGTGTTAGGCCCTTCGGGGCCTTCCAACTTTCCTTGCTCTATTAGCCCACTGGATTGCCTTTTTCGAGTAAAGCGGTTGTCGGTCGGATGTCAGTGAGCTTGATGAAAAGCACAATACTTTGTAGTATCCACGGGAGCATTCGGATTTACGGGTTGGAAATTCTCCAAAGGCCGCGGCAAGCCTTCTTTCACCGAGTCCCCTAAAGATGTCATTCGGGGGCATTCCAAAGTTTTCGAGATTTATGACCCGCGGTGCAGGCTCATTTGGTTTCTGGGAGCAAAAGGAGTCGTGTTATTACATTCTGTCCCGCATAGTTAATCATCTCTTTGCCTTTAGCGGGAGCGGGGCGGTGTTTGCGGGAGGAGCCCGATATACGTGGCGGAGTGCGGCGGCCGGTTGCGATTGTAGGCCTTTTCAAACTTAGGCTGCAAGTTAACCATGGCCCGTAAGTCGAGTATGGGAAGTGGCGAGGAGGCTCTCGAGATGTGGTTTCAAGCATGGCGGAAGATGTCCGGTTGTTCCTCTTCGGAAGGAGGGATGGCCATTTCAACGAGTTTCGAGATTCCACCGCTTGTAGAAGTCCCAAACATTCTCATCGGGGCCATTTGCTGTTGTTGTTTGTAGGTCAACCCTATTTGTTTCCCATTCCAAGTTGGCCTTATATTTTTACGTGAAGGCATTGGTAATCTGGTCCCATGTAGCCACGGCCCGGGTTTCAAACGGAAGAACCACTTTAAAGGCCTTTGGACTTGAGATAGGCGAAATAGTCGGCCAGCTGGCGATTGGTACATCCTTTGGCTTTCATTGCCGGGGTATATGTGTCCAAATGGGTTTCGGACATGCGGTCCCATCAAAGATCCAGATTAGGCATCACGAATTTGTGGGGCGAGAAGGAACAATGGAGTCGGGTGCACGTAGGCCGGAAGGCGGAGCTTCTTGGCGGTCGGTTCGGCGATACGCGCTTTCATTTCCTTGTGTTGTTCCATGAACCGGGCCGGATGAGGGTCTTGTGGCGGAACCATGGCATTCAAGCTAGTGGCTGAGCTAGAGAGGAGCTACCCTTTGGAGCGGGCGGGTGGAGGGAACGGCCGATCCGGGGACGTAGGTGAAAACTTGTCACTGGGGTGAGTTACCACAGGGAGCATGAGTAGGAGCACGAGCAAAGGATAGAACCTTGCGGCTTCTTTGTTGATTTTCAGCGGCAAAGTAGGTGGGGCAGCCCGATGTGGCCGGATAACTTGGATTTCAGTGGGGCCCGTAAGTAGGCTTGAGTGCGGAGTTCTTGTCCGGATTGTTGAATTGCATGGGCACTGTGGTGAAGGTGTGTAACACGGGAGTGCTGCGGTCTGGTGATTCGGATGACAGGGATGGAGGCTTGGTAACCCGTAGAAGTGCAGTGAGGAATGGATTTGTGTGAGGGCTTGGTGAACTAGTGCGTTACGAGGAGGGGCTCACGGCGTGGCCCGAGAACCAAGTTGTGGCGGCATTCGAGCTGTAGGCTATTCTTTGTGAAGGTCGGATTGATCGGTTCCCGAGGCGGCGGGATCCCGATTAGGCTGTGGCATTAGAGATAGCCCCAACCATGAGAAGACATTCCGTCTTGATTTTGCCCCAGCTGATTTGTGCCGTCGGGCTGCATGGATCCGGTGGTACGTGGTTGGGGAGGCGGTGACCCGAAAATCGAGGAGCATGGGTTACGGTAGTGGCACCATAGGAGGTGGGTGGCGGCATCTGGTGTAATCGGGCGGCGAGAGTGGGGTTGGCATCCTCGTCTTCTTCCACGGTGAAGGTGCCATGCGGATTGAGGGTGGCGGCCGGACCGTGACTCTTAATAGCCTCCATAAAAATTTGTTTAGGCTGTGCTTCTGTCGTAACCTCATACGTTACGCTAGCGGATTCCACTTTGTTGCTCTGTACGAGGGTCCGGGAGGCGGAGTGACGTTATCCCCATCATTACCGGGCGATGCGGACATTACGAAACCGGAGTCGGAACAAACGGCGAAGGCGATGACGCGCTTGACTCTTCCCAACTAATCAAACGGTGACCGGTGCAGAAACCAAGCTTTGTGCGGAGGCTGCGGGGAAAGGACATGAAGGTTCGGATGTGCAGGAATGGAAGGAGGGTAGGTGTTTGGGCTTTAGGCTCATGCAACATGCGATTATTTGTTCACGTTTACTTAAAACATGTTTTATTAACCTAATCGGTTGGAAAAGATTGCTCTTCTTTTCGCAAACTACTCTGGATCTGGATCGGTGGGCCCCGTCACTACGTCTATAAGCCCCTCGTATTCCACGTATTTCGACCTCCCGGGGTGGGCGGCCCGGGCGAGGGTCTATAGGGCAAGCGGGTCCCACCGACCGAAAGAAAAACGATCCTAAAAGTCGGCGGGTAATCGAGTCTTAACGAGCATTCGATGTAAATTACGGACAAGGCGACGTCAAAAGTCAAGATCATGTCCAGGGGCTCGACGAAAAGTCGGCATGATTTGGGCGATAAGCGTCCACGATTGATCTTGACTTGTCGTCGGTTAAGCCGTAATTAGGCATGGAATATTCATTAATCCTTGATGACTCGGTGTCAATCTTTGGGAGTCGGTGTATAATTTGTGCCGGTCGAGCCGAAGTCAAGGCGCCAGGTCAATATCTTGGTCAAAGTCTGCGGCGGAAAACCGGCGAGAACTTCGGCGATTAGGGTCCCGAAAGATATTGAGTCGGTATGCCGACAAAGGCTTGAAAGGAAAGGTCTATACACGGACGGGGCATGACACGGACCCGGACTAAAAACCAATCGGGTCTCGGACAAAGTGTGTCACGGACAAGTGCATGGTCGACACGAGGCTCCATGGGATGTTTGGGTAGTCCTGTGCTCATCAGGAGGCGTAATAAGACCAAACGGACCGCGACAAGGATTTCCCCGGGTTAAGGACGTAGTGTGCGGTGTACGGTCACGTGCGCGTAGTGTGCAAAGCGATCTATATTCTTTTACGAGTAAAATAGAGATTTTTTTATGTGTCTTAAAAATATGATGCATGATTTTTTTTGAGAATTTTCTTCTTCTTTTTTTTTGAAAATCCTTTTTTTTTTTTTGAAATTTTTAATGAGCACATAAGCACGTAAGCACGAAAATTCCGACGAGTTAGGGACATTATTCCGACGAGTCAAAATTTTGACTTTCTCCGAGGCGGCCAAAACAACATGAAAAGCGTGCAAAAATCAACACACACACAAAAATGATTTTCAAAGCGGGACGGAAGCTTGACCCTCAAAAGCCTTTTTTTTTTTTTGAAAACGGTGGTACCGGTACGTGGGATTGTTAGACCACAATTTATCCCCGACTCGTGTTAGGAGGCGATAACGGGAAATTTAGTGGTTTCCACCAATATACCAAATACCATTTTTTTTAAAAAAGCTTAGTCCCAGTAGTCGCCCTTTGTGATGATGTGTATCCGAAAATTTTCCCATTTTTTGTTTGAAAAAATCAACGAAAACGGAGTCGCCACGCCATTTTAATTTTGAGGGCCAAAACTTTGAAAAAAGCCCGAGATCAGAGATTTAGGTTCGGAGGTCATGTTACACGCCGGGAAGGACGTTAGTGTGCACCGGAATGCCTCGTAAACGAGTCTTCCAAGCTGAAAATCATTTGTGTGTGTGTGTGTGCGTGTGTGTTTTGGCCAAAATACTTTGAAACTCAGAAAAGTAAAAATTGGGATATCTTTTCAAGACTTTAAACTGATCCCATGATTTTTTGGAAGATTTTTGGATTGAGATTTGGTACTCAAAAGACCTTTTGAAGTTGAGAGCCATTTCTGCCAGAATGAAAAAGGCAGTGGACCTTTGATTTTGAAATGAATTCAAGGGTCTTAAAACTTCATAATCTGGATAAACTCAGAGAATGAAAGTTGTTCTAGACACCTTAAATAAGATTTGTGCGAAGGAATTTTCCATTTTGGAGAAGATTTGAGGGGTCAAAACCTTCTGGAAACCTCAGATATGAGATCTGGATTCCCAGAAGCTGATGAACTAGCCTCTGAAAGAAAATTTGAAAAGAGGAGTTTTACTCACTCAAAAAATAAAGTAAAAATATTTCTGGAAAGCTCTAGATGTTGGCTACAAAAAGTGTTTTGTAGTCAACACCAAATTCCAAGTTCATCTGTGTCCAAAAATTAAGACAATGGACTGAGGTCTGGGAAAATTGCTACTGGACAGCAACTTCTCAAGAAGGAGAATATGATTTTAAAGGGGGTTTGGCATCCATGCTTGTCCCCATTTCCCTAGGTTTTGGTTAGTGATCACTAGACATCTTAGTGGTGAATCAACTATACCAAACCATCCTTAAGGGTACATTAGGACTAAGCATTTCATTTGCTTGGGAAGGGGATTTTTATCCTTTAAAAATGAGATTTTATGCTTGAAAATGGTTTTTAGGGTTTTGAAAATGAGTTTTCTTTGCAAGAAAGTAAGAGAACTTGAAAATAATGTTGATCTTTGTAGAAGATCATCCATGGAGATGGTCTTCCATGGTGATCTTCTTAGATCTAAAGCAAGAAGATGAAGGAACTACATTTTGTAGTTTGAAGATGCATGCATGGATGAGATTTAGGGTTAGGAGAAGGAGGGTTTACCAATCTTCCTTGTGTTCTTGAGTGTTTGGCTTGAGTGTATGAGTGTTTGGGGCTTGAATATGAGAGTGAGTGGATGAGTGTGAGTTGGGAAAGATTGGAGAGAAAATGGTGACAATTCTTGAAGAATTCTCACTTTGTTTTCTCTCTATATTTCGCCGAGAGGTTCGGTGCAAACTGTGTTGTGGCTCCTTATTTTTGTGACTGGAGGGCTCAATTTATAGCCCTCCTAACTTTACAAAGTCATCCGCGCGGATTGGTACGCTTGGCGTGCCTTTGTTCATTAAATGCGGCTCCGGCTTTGGACACAAGGAATAAAATTCAAAAATCTCGGCGAAACGTTTTCAACTTGCTGTTTCGGGATTTTCTTAATTCTTTTGCTTTTTGAGATTCCTTGGAAGGTTTAACTCTAAATAGCAATGCCCATTTTACCCTTACTTTGTTAGAAAAGTTAGGATTGTTAGGAATTGTTAGTAATTGTTATGACTTTCGTTAATTTTCTAACGAAAATTCTAACAAGCTCAAATTGGATCACTTACACCTTGCCTCTCCAAACTCACCCCAACAAATTAGAGATCGATATTTTCTTCTCAAACTATGCCTCATACAGTTTTATCTTAATGTTAGCATGATAACTACTATTATACGCACTCAACCACTGGTAACCATACGTACTATTGACTACTAACATCCATTGTTCATGCCCGTAGCATATCATCAACAACAAGTAATGATTCCTCAACTTTTCACAAGGTTAAACTTAATAGCATTCCTACCTTCCCAAAAGGACCTTCCCGAACGTTGTCTATCCAATCCATTTAACACTATGGGTTTTATACAATCGAACCATCCCCTAACATATGTGAGGACTTTATTAATAACATCTCATCAAGCTATATATATAACGAGTAGAAAATATAATTCAACTTTCTATAACAAAATAACATACCCTTCTTTACTTCCAATGTAACTCAATCACAAAATCTATAGTGATAAAACTCTCAAGTTCAACCTAGAACTCTAAATGCTTTAATAAATCTTCTAACGTCAATATTCTATTATCACAATTAAAGGTTTCAATTATGTTCCGGCCTAGTGACAAATCAATATTCAAATTGAATGGTTGGCCGCCCACAACGGAGCCGATCCAACTCCAAAACAAAACCGAGTCTACTGTGACCGACACAATAATAATCCCACACTTATCAAATCATTTCTCAAATCAAAACTTGAATACAATTAATCATTATAGGGGAACTAGGTTGCTTTTCTACTTGCTTCTGTACAATTTATATCTTTAGGATACCAAGTCTTTCTAAAAATTACAACATCTTTCAGAATTCGAAAGAATAATATAAAAAGAGATTCAAAGAGACCCGAATGGTTTATTTATTTAAAATCGGCCCATACCAGTTTTAATTAACTAAACCACTCACAATTTAAGAACTTTCAAAAGATTGATAAGTTAACAAAATTAACTCGAGTGATTTAATTATCTACAACCGTCCCATACCAGTTGTAGATAGTTAAATTACTCACAGATTTTAATTTACACGAAAACGGTTTACCGACCTTATTAAATCAACTATCCTTGAAGGGCACAATTGCTCATACCGAATTCAATATATAGTCCAAAGTTTTAAGGCACATTTAAAACAATTCTAACATAATTTTCTTGTTTGACTTCTATTTATAATGTAGCCACCACTCATAATATTTTTACTTAGTTAAATTCCCTATGAGAAAACACAATCTCGTAATACTTATTACTATCTCCGATAAATAACACTAAAACATTCATTAAGATTATAAACTTGGTAAAGCATCCTCAATTCAATAATTCTTCAAGTTGAATATTCAATACCCTTATTAAATTTGAGTCATCTATTCCCTACCTTTGATATTGGTATTGTACTTAGCAACAACATATTGTAAACATCTAGTTCCCGATCAAATACCATAATTTCTAAATCAGAAAATATAATTGGAACTCACATAGATCAATCATCCCCAAATTTCAATTAAACATTAACGGTATAATCTAACTTATCTCCCTATAACCATCAACAACTCAAAATTCGTATAACGTAATTATCTTCCAAGCATCACACCAATCCCTTATATGAGTCACGCAACTAAGTCAACCTATACGGTGTAATCATCCTAAAGTATCCTGTCTTCCAATAAGATTTATCCTCGTTTTATTTTCTCAACTAATGATAATCATCTCTCAAAACAACCCATATACATATTTTACCAATTTCTGAAGTTGATCCTACAAGTCACCAATAATTACATCTATTATACTTCTTCGCATTTACTCTATTTACCTTCCCATAACTAGTACACAATCCACAAATCAAAACGGTCATACTAGATATAAGTGTTGTCTTAAGTATATTCTTAAAGCAAATATTCACTGTAATTGTAACACTCCGAAAAATTCAACTAATAACCATTGAGTATCCTATTAGTTTCTAGAATCGGTCATACAAATCATCAACAAATGATAACGAATACTTATTCTTCACAGTTACTAATTTGAGATCTCCCTAATCTATAATTAACCACCAAGTATCATCTTTTCTAAATATAGTACTAATTTATCCTTACGGAGAGTCGCTAAGCTAATTATCTTCTTTATCAAATACTTTCCCAAGATGAATCATCAAGTCCATTATCCCAATTAGTGTCCTCTATCTAGGAATCCGAATGCCAAAATAATACCTTATAGCAACTCAAAATCTCAATATCCTAGTATGATACCTGATGAAAACCCATTTTGAAACTCACATAGAAAACACCACTTAATCAACTAATAGCACATAAGGCAAAGATATATTGGTTCTATAAGATCTCGTACTCGCGATATTTTATAGCCCATATAATCCCACTTAGACTATCACTTTCAATACTAGTCTCATATATCTAGTCTCCACCATGAGACACCATTGAATAACTAATCATGCAATTATACAACCATAAACCACTCTTAATTAGGCCATGTACCTAACCTCAACTAAGAGTTCACAAATTCATTTATCACTGTACAGGAGATAACCCAAGTGTCCTTTACTCAAATTTAACACATAACTCAAATAACCTTCACATTCTTTCGATCATACTTTCGACATTTAAGCATATGTGACATAATATCAATTAATAATTTACCCGACTCAATTACACACGGAGGTAAATCAAACGTAGATAAGGAGACTCGCTTCTTGCGACAGTCCTCCTCAAACACAACAACTACTCAAATAATTCGGTTAATATAACGATGATTCACGGATTGGTAACTCGACCAAATCCACCGGCAATACATGCCCACTTAGTCACAACTACCATGATACACAAGAATGATTCGAGGTACTCTCCCATAGGAGTAGAACCTTCAGCACATAAGGCAACTTTTGGGCCAATTATGCAAATAAAGATGGAATGTAATGCCACATGAGAACGAATGAACAAGGATTTATAAAAGTATGAACCCTAACTCCTGAGACAGGTAAAATACCTCAAATGATGGTGGAGGAATCTATCTTTCCATAACTCACCTTTCCTTGATTCCTTGGTTGGTCAATATCATTTTCTGTCTTTGAACAATTTCCTGCATTAAACTCTCGACGTAAGTTATCGCACACTCTCACTCAGCTAGACTCTACCCGAGAACTCTAACCGAGCTCTGATACCAACTGTGAGGACCCCGACCCGGAACCTACACGTGTCCCGAGCTGGAGCGTCCTCAAACTAACCCAAATTTCCTTAACTTTTAAAACCTTTAATTATCATTCAAAAATAAATACAATTGTTGTAATCATTTCAAAATAAATCTACACCTCTTCACAATGGAGGAATAGTTGACTAACTTAGAAAGTAAGAAACTGCTTTAATTACAAAAAGGCCTCGGTTATAACATAAAATGAAGATTTATAAATACAATTTCATAAATGAATTATACCAAAGCACACATTCTATACCAACCTAATCATACCCAGACAATTCCCACAATATAACTTCCAAACTCCTCACCGCCCTTACTTGGCTGGTCCACCTATCTCAGAATCTAAAAACAGTAAATGGAGAGGGGTGAGAATAAATCTCAGCAAGCTATTATGAATGCAGCAATATGCCATATAAGATGCAACACATAACAAGTTGCATATAGCACGTTGGAAAAGCTGTAAACACCTTACATTACCTTGGTTTACCTTTTCCCGTCTGAACAGTAGTCGTACAACATTGGGTATAATAATACTCCAATCTTACAGTGAGCTGCTTAAGCAATACTCACGTCTTATAAGACCCGTTTTCAGGGGAACCAAATAAGACAGTAGCAACTACTGTAAGGCTTTTGGCTCAATACGAGATGCTATACCCCATCCTGTGGCCACAGAGGGGACGGCACGAATATAACATAATCCGATCACATTAGGTCACACTTCCATAATTGATCGTATTATGTTATACCCCCAATGTCAGCTGACTCACACATTGTCAAGCACATAATAGATACTTGAATAAATCCACAAAGGGGATAAACAACATAGCAACATGGTAAAATATACTCATGCTCAACCAACATCATAGTGCAACATTTCTTTAACACACTATGCATAAATAAGCAATATAGTCACATGGTAAAATATACTCATGTTCAACCAATAATCAGAGTGCAGCATTTATGTGATACACTAAGCATAATACAAGTCATGAATATGTACTCAAGTATGATAACAAAGCATCAATAATTATCCCTACTTAGACATTATTCGCAATACATGATCTCTATAAGGACCCAAGTTCACTTTACCCAATGGAAGTCACATTTAATAAGTGTCCGGACAAGATTGTCGAATCAATTCTGAGTCGTATTTAAAGTGCTTCCTTAGTTCCATTTAAACCCAATTAAGATGCTCTTAAGTTTCTAATATAACTTAAGTGTAAAAGGGTTAATTCATACCTGATTTGGATTAAGTTCCACTAAGTCATAATGATTAAGAGTCATGCCACTAGGTTGTTGGTAAATCAATAAGAAAAGACTAAGGAGGATTCGGCATGGTGGGCGATCGCCCGAGCCACTTGGGCGACCGCCCAAGTGGTTCTAAGGAACACCCAAGTTGCTGCCCTCTTGGGCGACCGCTCAACTCCTCTTGGGCGACCGCCCAAGAGGCTTTCCTAAGGCACTCTTGCTTCTGGCAGCATGGGCGGCCGCTCATGCCCTCTTGGGCGACCGCCCAAGTGCCCAATCGACTTTCCCTGCATTTCATTTCTTTCACCAAGCTTTATTTCCTCTTCTTTTATTCTAACCCAATATTCAAGAATACCAAGAGGATCTCTAACTTAACCATTTCTCATCCTAAATCATTTAAACCCCAAAATAATATAAATCCAATTTATTCAACACAAGATTTTCAACCCATTTTAATAACACATTTCAAATTAATTCTTCTAACTAATTTCACCCATTTCTTATACTCCCAATTCACTTCCATGAACAATAATATCATTCCATGTTATTTACCCATTTCTCAACTTTAAAGAGGATTCCAAAACATTCTAAACTAATTCTACCCATTTCTTTCATTCTTTAACACTTCCTAGAACAACCACATTTCCTTATGATCTAAATCAATACCTCCACTCCAAGAGAGTTTCCAAAGCATCCAATGAGCATTTTAACAGCAATAACAACAATAAATATCTCATGAACATTTAGAGAAGAGAAAGGTCATAATAACTCACTTTAGAATAGGAGATGGATTTAGGACTTTCTTAGCTTGATTGATTCTTCTAGATGATCCCACTTCAAAAGTACCCTTGAACTTGAAAATGGTGGAGGAATGGCTTAGATACAAGACTTGGGGTGGGAGCTTCCATGGAGGTTTTCTTGCTAGGAGAAAGTATGAGAAAATGAAAGAGTAAGGAGGAAGGAGGGAGGTGGAGTATATAATTGGTAAAGGGGAAGGGGGGGGGCCGGATCAAGGAGGGAGTATGGGGAAGGGTATGGGGAAGTAAGAGAAAGGTATGGTCCCCCCATACCCAATTTAGGCTTTCAACATTTATTTCTTTCCCCTACACAAAATAAAGCCTAACTACTCACATTTTATTTATTGTCAATTATTATACTTTCCCCATGGACTTTATTTAATTTTCTCAATTATCTCATCCTAATAAAAGAAATCAAAGATATAAAAACAAACACATAATATTAACAATAATATTAAAAGCACACAATATTATACTAAAATTGTGCCTAGGGTTAGGGTCGTTACACCCGGGAGGTCTTTGGTCTAGGTATGTTGAAAAAGTCAGTCGGACCTCGTCCTGGCTCAGGTATCGTGTGAGCTGGTGGATCAATCAGTCTGGTAGCTCTCAGTACTGCTCTTTCCTGCCTCAAGGCCTCCTGCGAGCTATCACTTCGGGATCATTTCTCAAAGCAGCTCTCCGAATCTCCCGTCTCTCATAATCTGGCTGCAATGTCGCCGGTGATTTCATCGGGGTTGCTCTTGGCCTCCATGCCTCTTAATGTCCATTTGGAAGAATAGTACGCCCAAAACACTCTCGACGTCGAGCCTCTATCATCGGTGTACGGGACCTTCTTTGCTCCTCGTACCATGTCGGATACTCGGTGGTCGAAATGTGCTACCTCTAGTCGACGGAGTAGTGGTCGTATCGGAAGAAAGCCCTCTAGAAATGCTCTGCAAGAAATGTGTAGTACGAGGCTCGAGTCATAATCATCGGCATTGTATTAGTCGTCAGCTTGCTCTCTCAAAGTCCGAATGGTCTGCTGCGGGTATCGTGCGTACGCTTTCACATAGAGATGGAATGCAAAGGATGATACGTGTAGTCCGGAAGTCGGACAATAAGCCGGCCGTCACTGAATATCTCTCATAGTCTGCAATCCCCATGCCGGAATCCAATAGTACGGGTTTGCGGTCTCATATCGGGCCAAGGCCAACCTCCTATGCCAACTCTCGGTAAGCGGCATCCCTCGATATCTGCGCTGTCCGAGTCACCCAAGGTAATGCCGTCTGCCCCTTGCAGTGGCGAGATCAAGCGAAATCTCTCATACGGCCACAATGATAGTAATGCGGGTGCTGAACCAATGTACTCGGATCCTCCGGCTAATCTATCAATCTTGCCGTGGTATGTCTCCGCTAGCAACGGTGGAATGATGTCCATCGCTCCTGTCCGAGATTGAATATGCGGATGTCAACTCCTCGATCACCTCTCAGTGCTGATGATCTCCTAACGGCGTAGGCTGGACACACTCCGATGTAGCCGCGAAGTAGTGCGCGAGACAGAATGAGCAACATGAATATATCTAAGGAAGTGGATAGATCAAGCGGTCCGGGGCTGGTCCGAGCTCAATCTGGCTATATGAGTCAAGTACATGAATCTATCGTCAACGACAATGCCCGATACCCAGTCTGGCGATAATCCCAGAATTCGGATAGTTGCTCAGTGGCGATCGTCTGTCTCGAGAAATGCCACGAGTCCTCGACTCGGCCACACCGGTCGGTGCTCGAAAATCCTCCATCGTTGGCACCGGATCGTTGTACGATAGGGTGAACACATGTCGCTCCGAATCCCAAAGCACGAAGCGGCTCGGAGCAGATCCCAATCAATCTTCCAATCTTTTAGAGACCGGATGCATGGCATGCTATACCTCCTGTCAATAAGTTTCCGGTGTTGTTTTTGGTGAAAGCGCGTGAGTTCAAGAATGTCTTGTTGAAATTGAAACTCGCGGAAACATTTTCTTCATTGTAATGCTCCATGCTTTGCCTTAAATTGGGGGAAATTCATTTGGGACTTTTTACCTATTAATATTGTGAATAATTGTATCAACAAATCTTGAGCTCTAGTTCAAACTAAACTAAAGGATAATGGTGTCCCTACCTAACCACCTACTCTGTCCTTTAAGTGCATGTTTGATAAACCTATCCACATCCCGAAATGCGTAATTACTATTGTGAATAATTTTAAATATTAATATTTAATTCTTTGTTGTAAAATATATAATTTTACAACGATGAATTAAATTAACATTTATAAACAAGATGAGAGTAGTTATCATCCACAACTATCAAAACCCTATCTCGGCTTAGAACAAGAAAGATAGAGCAAATAAGTTCTTGTCGGTTTGAAATGAAAGGATTTTAAATTTAATATAGGTTTTCAGTTTGTTTCGTTTGTCCTCGCCTCTAAGAATCTCAAAGATCGCGGCCGTATGTCTTGACCGGTGCACTGCTTTACTCTTCACTTGGTGATATACGGTCTAACAAGTAAAAACAAGGTACTTGAGTATAACAGCCGAGTGAAGAGAAAACAGAACTTTTCCTCCAATTTTTCAATCTCCACGCTTCCATTTACCCAAGATTCTCGATTGCCGAGAATCTTCCTCATGAGCACGAAAGTGGCGGTGTTGCCCTCAATCTCACTGGTTGCACATGCGAAGCTAACCGTGAGATTGAGGAGCAACACTCTTCCTCTGTTTTCAAGCTTCCGCGAGAAAGATTCTCGCAATCGAGAAATCTCAGTAAATGGAAGGTGGAGATTAAAAAAATTGGAGGAAAGTTCCCTGTTTTCTCATCGGCTGGTGTTATGCGTTACCTTCTTTTACTTGTGACCAGTACGCTACCCATTGACCATGGAATAAAAGTAAAGACAAGTATGACAAAGTGAAAAGAACATGGCCGCGATGTTTGAGATCCTTAGAATGAGAAGAAGACAGTGAAAGCTGGAAAAACTCTCTGATCAGCTGTAAAATCCTTTCAGCGTCAAACTGACAAGAATTGCTCTTGCTCTATATTTCTTGATCAAAGATGGGCCAGTTTTGATAGGCGCCCTGTAGAGGTGAAGGCTCTCATCTTATTTATATTTTAAGATGTTAACCACCCTGCTTCACAATACCCTAAGGTGCACTCTAGGGTGCCAGGAGTTAGATATCGGCGCTGAAGCGTAGGCGATATTACATCACCGTTAGCGACTGCTTAGATCCCAATCGCCCCGTTCGCGATGTCACACGCCTTTAAAAGAAAATAATAATAATATTAATATTATTATTATAATTATTATTATTATTATTATTATTATTATTATTATTATTATTATTATTATTATTATTATTATTATTATTATTATTATTATTATTATTATTATTATTATTATTATTATTATTATTATTATTATTATTATTATTATTATTATTATTATTATTATTATTATTATTATTATTATTATTATTATTATTATTATTATTATTATTATTATTATTATTATTATTATTATTATTATTATTATTATTATTAATAGCGAGGCGGAAATTTCACTCATACCCTATTATGCCTATACCACTATACCACATGCACTATACATACCTATACCAGTATACATGCCTTATGCCCTACGCTTCCTATGCCCTATGCCACTATGCACTGTCACCCTACGCCTTTATGCCACTATGCCACTTACTATGCCCTATACCACTACCACTATACATGCCTAAGTACCACTATTACACTATACCACATGCTTCCACATGTCCACATACCACCCCATACCACATATGCCCTACCATGCCTATGCCTCTATACTTTTATGCCCTACATGCCCTATGCCTCATACGCCACTATGCCACATGCCACTATACTGTGCACACATTACTTTATGCCACATACAGCCTCTGTACCACATACCCCATGCCACCTTCTACACCACATGCCACATCCTAACATGCCACACATGCCCTACCACTTTCTATGCCACTATGCCACTACATGCCACATACCTATGCACTCCTATGCCACTATATGCCACATTACCTTTTATGTACACATACCACATGCCTCTGCATAGCACATACGCCCTATACCACTATACCACCCATACCCATGCCACACATACTTGCATGACACATGCCACATGGCCCTATGCCACACATATACCCTAGCGACATGCCACATGCTTACATACTTACCTATATCCTATACATTACTTTTATGCCACCTATACTTACATGCCTATGCCACATGCCGCCCTATGCCCTATGCCACATGCCTGTGGCCACATGCCACATGTACACATGCCTGTGCACACTCCTGTGCCTCTATGCCACCACATGCCTGTGCCTATGCCCTTGATGCCACATGTATGCCCTATTACCACCCATGCCTTTGTACTGCCACTATGCACTATGCCACATACCACACATGCCACATGCCCCCATGCCATGCCACATATGCCCACATGCCACATGTACCCTATACCCTATACCCTATGCCACTCCTATACCTATGCCTACTATCATACCTATACCCTATTGTACCCTATACCTTTACGCCATACGCCTGTGCCACTATGCCCTATACTCCTATGCCCTATACTCCCATGCCTCTACATACCACATACCCCATATGCCTTTATACTCCTATACCACATACCCATGCCACACATACATTTCCCTGAGTATACTTATACTCCTATACCCTATGCCCTGCTTAGGGTTTAGTGGTTTAGGAGTTTTAGTGGCCCAAATTCAGGGGTTTAGGAGCGGCAGCTCTGGAGATTATTGTCTCGCCCAAGTCATAACTAATTAAGATATCCGAGAAAATAAAGACCTACATCATTACCGGCTTTGAGCAGCGTGGCTGCATTCTCTACGGCCGCCGCGACGTGCGTGTCATCATCTCACGTAGTCGTAGCTTCAATGTTGACGTCGTGAAGGGTTGTCTCCTCGCACTCATCAAGCTCCATATCCGTCTTCCGTTGAGATGAAGGCTTAGGAGCGGCACACCCTCTAGGGCCTTGCACTGTTGCTCGGAAGTCGGAGGAATCCTGAAGTCGGCCAGAAATGGATGTATAATTTGCCCTCGCTGAATGGTCTTTGGTACATTGGCATCCCTTCGTCATTTATTGCCTTGAATTGATCGGCTTAACAACTTCTCAGGTTGGGATTTGATGAGAGGCTGCTTTGTTATCTAGATGAGTCAAGATAAATTGGAAGCCACATAATGCCTCGCATGGGGTCAACGCGTGCTTTCAACAAATATGTCATCACCCTTTCGCTTGAACTTTGGGTGCTCTTTCTATTGTAGTACAAAGACTATGTCTCCAGTAAGAGTGTCAGGGTATAGGGTGTATAGGGTATAGGGTTTAGGGTTTAGGGTTTAGGGTTTAGGGTTTAGGTTTAGGTTAGGTTTAGGGGTTAGGGTTAGGGTTTAGGGTTTATGGTTTATGGTTTAGGGTTTAGGGGTTAGGGGTTAGGGGATATAAGAATTGCAAGGGTTCTTGTAGCTATTCCCAAATTGGTAAATTGCATACAATTTTAAAATTTTTATCCAAAATAAAACAAAAACAAGATTAGTCCAAAATTAGGAAACTAACCAACTATTAGACAACACTCTGGAGATTATTGTCTCATAAGTCGAACCCAGATTCGGACCCAGACGGGAAGGAGAGAATTGAAATGTGGAATTACACGAAATTAAAGATGAAATAGCACCGGAGTAAGAGCGGCTCGATATTTGTTTTTTCAAATTCAATTCTTTGGAGAGAGATAGAGAGAGAGAGGATGGGAGTGAGGGATTTAGAGGCTAGGTGTCTGATTAATTTGGTTTGAAAGTTTGAATTGGATTATACGCTTGTTTGTTCGTTCGGAAATTTTGAAATTTTAAATGAGCGCCGATAAGAGTGTCGGGAGCTTCACTCGGCTTCTCCCGGGAATGTAATTTTCTGTCCATTTTGCATACCCTTCTCCACAACCACTTCCAAGACCTTCTTCTCCTCCTGACCATTTCGCCCTTGCATTGTGGGCAGCGGTCTTTCTCCTGGAAATTTTGAATTTTTTTTTTTTATTAAACACCGACGGAATATTTCCGTCGCTGATAAATAAAAAATTATTAAATTATCAGCGGCGGAAATATTCCGTCGGTGTTTATTAAAAAAAAAAAAAAACCATTTAATTTCACCAATCGGAATAATTCCGTCGGCGGTTAAAGATTTAGTAGCGGCGGAATTTTCCGTCGGTAAATCAATCCGCCAAATTAGCGGCGGAAATAGAAAACGAATATTCGAGGAATATTCTTTTTAGCGGCGGAATTTAGCGGCGGAATTAAATTCCGTCGCTAAATTTGACGCCAAAATAATTTCGACGCTAAATACTATATTCCGTCGCTAAATAGCGACGGAATCTGTCCGTCGCTGTTTTTTCCGTCGCTAAATGACCTGTTTCTGGTAGTGAGACCTCATTTATAGAATATTTACTGGCCAAGAGTTTAACCTTGGAGAAATTGTTTTTGGAAGTGTGGTACAATTTGCTGAGAAGGAACTACCATCTGACCTACCTTTCCCATGTTTGATAACTGGTTTATGCTTAAGATAAGGGGTTGAAGCTCTTAGTTCAGATAGAATTTGTGAGAAGGTTGAACCTTTTGGTATACAACCTGTTCTAGAGTGCACCAAACGGATTATAGACCTGCCTGTGGTGTTCCCGGATGACCCTGTAGTTGATGCTCATGATGCTGATGAGGAGGATCCTGCTGATGTCAGTGAAGATGTGCCTGCATCTCCGGTACCACCAGTTGACCAAGTTAAGGTGCTCACTGAAGAAATAAAATTTCTGGAAAGGACCATGCTCAACTCAAGGGTACAATTCAAGGAGATGTCCATGAGAAGAAACAAGCTGCTGGCAGCCCGTGAAAGCTTATCTGGTCAAAAAGGGGGAGCAAGCTCAAGCAATGTATTCCAAGACATAAGTCAGGACTTCAGGTGGGAGTTACTTGCAGAAACGCAAGCTGAGATGGAAGGAAAGCAGAGTTGGGACAGAAGCTTCAACTGATTGAAGTTCCTTTGTTTATCATATGGGTTATGGTTTTAAAACAATTTTAATTTCTTGCTTTTCATTAGGAACAATGGTGATGTTTTATTTTGGTTGCTTTGGATATTTTGGACATGATTTGTTTATGGTTGTTTTAAATAGCTAGTATTTAGGGGGAGTATTCGAGCTCTCCACTTCGTAACTTGTGGTTGATAATATTTTAGCTTAAATTGTGTTTAAAATATATTTTTGCTTGAGAGTTGGTTTTTGAACAGAAAGCAACAAAACAGGGGGAGATTGAAAGTGTGAAGACATCACACTTAGCCAAGTCAAAAAGGTTGACTTAGTTTGAGTTTTGTTACTTTCTTATGTATTTAAATTAAGTAAATATTATGTATATTATTTTTAATATTACTAACCTACTAACCGAAATTATATTATGCTTTAGTAGTATTTTGGTTATTTATGTAGGACTCTCACACAAGGATAAGAAAGGCTTGAAAGAGATAAGAAGATAAAGGATATTGTGGATATTCATCAAGCTCATCCTTACCCATAAGCTGTGAACTCCTTGGCTATAAATACAAGACTCAAGGCAGTTCATTATACACGGTTTTTGTAGTCTAAGAGTGCTGAAGAAAAACAGCCTGCTTAGAGTTTTGTTTAGTGAGAGTTCTTTTGTTAATTTTTGTCTTCTCTTAGGTTTAATTCTTGTAACTGGTTCATAAGTGATTTAATAAGAGAAGTTTTATTGTCTACAACAATTGTTGTAGATAAGTGTTACTTTGGTGTTTTAAATTCGTTTTTAATTTTATTATTCCGCTGCTTTTATAGCTGATGCTAGTGCTGATGTGATAGCATCAGGACTCACATCGGGCATCTGTAACTTCCTGTGCACTTCCTAGCCGCTCCATTTCTTTCATACCTCTTCTTTCTTACCCTTCCCAAGCTTCCAGCAACTTCTTCCCAAGTTGAACATTGATGACCTAGATGACGAACTATCTCCCTCCCGCGCTTGACAAAGAGTCTGAGAACTGAACTATCAAATAGGTTTGAATTGCTTTGAGGATATCTCAAAACTACTGTATATGTGAGACTAAAATTCAAGAGGTCTGCCTCATTATACTTTGTAAAGTGGACAACTAAGTGTCTTTTAAGCCACTTATATATCTATGCAATTCATATGAAATGCATGTTCAAGTTTAGTCAACAATCGAAGAGTCTCCGAGTCTTCAGATTTTGATAAGCAAACAACACATTCTAGGCCATCTTTCGGCCTATTTAGTGAAGAAAACCTGAGAGAGAGAGAGAGAGCGAGAGAGAAAGAGAGAGAGAGAGAGATGATCACTTTTGAGTCAATCCCGAAAAATCTTGACATTAACGATGGATGAAGTTCATTGTCGTCTCCAAAATACACAAGGTTGATATTTAGATCAAATGGGCCATCAATTTAAAAAAAACAGTTTGATAGTTGCCGAATTTCAAAACCAATAAATTCAAAAAGGCTGTTTAAAGATAAATTAAAAATAAACAAAGAAAAAAAAATGAGATAACAGTTTTGTTAAAACAAAGAACACATTTCGAAATACATTTGCAATATATAAAATATTATATTTAGCAGGAGATTTAAATGAGAATAATTAATAATTCAGATTAAAAGGAACAATATAAATTTAGCAAATTAATTATTTAAATTGAAGATTTGAATAATTGTAGAACAACAAAAAAAAAGGCAAACCAAACCGAGCAATAGCGGAAGCAAAGACGAAAAAAATGAATAATTATTAGAGACAGTAATAAAATTAAATTACAAGTAGTAAAGAAAGACTTATCGAATCGCGTTCGATGAACGGACTAGCCTTGAAGAAGTATTGCCCTAGTATTTACGGGTGCACTTCAGATGAGATTGCAACAACTTACTTTCAGAATAATTCAATTTCAAAACGAAGGTGGTGCAATGTTTTTCCGTTCACTTCGACTGCTACTATTGCTATGGGGTGCTTAAGTATTAAACTGTTTCAGATGATATGCCGAGGATGGAGTACTTTCAGAGAGTGGGATGGACAGAACACTTTTTCTTTATAAAATTTACTCCAACTATTTTTATAGACCTTTTCAACTGCCAATGAAGGACATGGGATAATTAACTTATCCCACTGTTTAGCTTAGTAAATGGGTACTGACTTATCCATTCAACTTCCTTCAAAGCCCACGTTTCACTTTAACAATTTTTGACTTGGTCATTTGACTTGATCAAAACACTTGTTATACTTTGTCTACAAAAAATAGTACTATATAGGTTTAAATAGTCTCTGTTTAACTTATATAATCTCTAATATAAATATATACATATTTATAAAAGATTATAACAATAAACTTTATTCAACCCAATTTATAATATATCTTTCAACTTTGGATTTCAACCTTAAATTGATCTCCAAATATATATGAAAGTCATTTGAGTAAATATAAATAACACCATTGTATCATCCCACTTGGTCTATTAATTATTTACGGTCTATTACTTATCGACCAATAAAATTAGAGAGACCAAACATCATTTTCCAACACTTGATGACCTAGCTCTCGATCATTTAGACCATGACAGTTTCAACAAGGCAGCTTAATTTACTTTCATCAAGGGTAATCTTAGAAAAGTAAAAACTTCGAATAGTCAAATGGGAATAGCAAGGAACAAGAAAGAAAATAACTTAGGGTTATTGCCCCATAAGTTTCTTTTTTAAAAAATTTATGCTCAATAAATTTCTTTTAAATGAGTGTATCAATTTTTTGTCTTTTTGGACGAAAATACCCCCCAAAGAATGTTGTATTATATTTTTCAGAATGTTGTATTATATTCAGAATGTTGTATTATATTTCGAATGCTGTATTATATTTTCAAAATATTGTATTATATTTTCAAAAAAAAAAATTTTAAAAAAATTAGAATGCTGTATTATATTTTCAGAATGTTGTATTATATTCAGAATGTTGTATTATATTTTCAGAATGTTGTATTATATTCAGAGTGTAGTATTATATTTTCAGAGTGTTGTATTATATTTTCAAAAAAAATTTAAAAAAAATTAATTTAAAAAAAAATCAGAAGGTTGTATTATATTTTCAGAATGTTGTATTATATTTTCAGAATATTGTGAGGGCAAAATTGGAAGTTCACTTGTAAAAAGAACTTTCTGATCATTTTAATACAATAAAAAATTTAGTAAAAAGTGATTTGTTCCAAAAGAAATTTATGGAGCAAATTCCCAAGGAGGCATTTACCAAATAATCCCTCTATAGAAACAAAACTACTTCCTAAGACAATTTATAATTTGATTAACCATTTAGTCCCTAGCTTAATAACTACACCCTCCCAACATTTTATTAAGTTCACCTTCCTATCATTTCACTAAGTCAAATCTCTTTAACAATTTAATTTCTCTCCAACCACCCTCACCTTAGGTCACCCCCTCCCCATCTTCTCCGGTCAACACTTCCGGCAACCATCAACTCCGGCGACTTTTTTTTTTTTTTTTTTTTTTTTTTTTTTTTACGCCGACGACCTCTCCGGCGACAAACAACCGAGAACTTAACTTATCGCAAGTTCTCGGTTGTCAACTAAACTACTAAGAACACAATTAACTCCGGCGACTACCAACTCCGGCGACCACCAACTCCGGCGACCTCTCCGGCGACCAAACAACTGAGAACTTAACTTATCAGTAAGTTCTCAGTTGTCAACTAAACTACTAAGAACACAATTAACTCCGGCGACTACCAACTCCGGCGACCACCAACTCCGGCGACCTCTCCGGCGACCAAACAACTGAGAACTTAACATCGGTAAGTTCTCGGTTGTCAACTAAACTACTAAGAACACAATTAACTCAGCGACTACCAACTCCAGGCGACCACCAACTTCGACTCCACCTCTCAGCGACCAAACAAGCCGAGAACTTAACTTATCAGTAAGTTCTCAGTTGTCAACTAAACTACTAAGAACACAATTAACTCCGACGACTACCAACTCCGGCGACCACCAACTCCGGCGACCTCTCCGGCGACCAAACAATTGAGAACTTATCAGTAAGTTCTCAGTTGTCAACTAAACTACAAAGAACACGATTAACTCCGGCACCTCTCCGGCGACCAAACAATTGAGAACTTATCAGTAAGTTCTCAATTGTCAACTAAACTACAAAGAACACGATTAACTCCGGCGACCAAACAACTGAGAACTTAACTTATCCGTAATTTCTCAGTTGTCAACTAAACTAATAAGACCACAATTAACTCCAGGGACCACCAACTCCGGCGACCTCTCCGGCGACCAAACAACTGAGAACTTAACTTATCAGTAAGTTCTCAGTTGTCAACTAAACTACTAAGAACACAATTAACTCCGGCAACTACCAACTCCGACGACCACCAACTCCGGCGACCAAACAACTGAGAACTTAACTTATCAGTAAGTTCTCCGTTGTCAACTAAACTACTAAGAACACAATTAACTCCGACTACCAAACAACTAAGAACTTAACTTATTAGTAAGTTCTCAGTTGTCAACTAAACTACTAAGAACACGATCAACTCCGGCGACCTCTCCGGCGACCAAATAAATGAGAACTTAACTTATCAGTAAGTTCTCAGTTGTCAACTAAACTTCTAAGAACACAATTAACTCCGGCGACTACCAACTCCGGCGACCTCTCCGACGACCAAACAACTGAGAACTTAACTTATCAGTAAGTTCTCAGTTGTCAACTAAACTACTAAGAACACAATTTACTTCGACAACCAAACAACTGAGAACTTAACTTATCAGTAAGTTTTCAGGTGTCAACTAAACAACTACTAAAAACACCATCAACTCCGACGACCACCTACTTCGGCGACCAAACAAATAAGAACCTTTTCATTTTTTATTTTATATTATCAACAATGAAAGTAGTACTACCTCCCTCCCAAAATAAATATCAAAATAAATACAACAATGAAAGTTATACTACCTCCGTCTCAAAGTAAATATCAAAATAAATATATACTTTTTCGTCATAAAATAAATTTCGTTGCCTCCATCTGTTGATGCTTATGCTTCTCTTGTTGAAATTTCGTTGAGATATCCAAAAGGCATGTTCTTGTTATAATAAAGTACAGGAAATTTCGTTGGCTCCATCAGTTTGATATTTGCATAAGAGAACAGAGACATATATACCTACCATTTTTAGTAACAAACATCATTTTATTATGATATCTAGTCTTCAAATAGTTGATAGTCTCTTCCATGCCGTCTGGAACCACGTAAAACGTTGGATCTTCTTTGGGTAGAATTTATAGTAAAAGCTTAAGTGTCGCCGGAGATGAGGGAGATGTTGACCGGAGAAGAGGGAGATGTTGAAAGGCTAGATCTCGGAGTAAATCCGAGAAAACAAACCAGATCTGATGGATCTATGGCAGCTGCAAGCTCGAATCGAGGGAGACGTTCGCCGGAGTTTGGGAGAGAGACGGTCGCCGGAGAGAGTGGGAAGGGGTTCGCCGGAGTTGGCGAATCATGGTTGAGGGGTGGGGTGGGGTGGTCGGAGGTGTGGAGGAAGGGAAGAGGGAGACGGAGGTGGGAGGGGTTGTCGCCGGTCGGGGTGATCGGAGAGATTGAGTGTAGAGAGAGAAAGTGAAAGAGAGAGAAAGTGAAAGAGAGAATGACGTGAGAAAGAGAGAGGGTGGGTTTTATTTGTGTTGTGGGAAATGTGGGTGTAATTTGAGAGTGGTGAGATTTTTATTTATTGTTAGAGGGATTATATGGTTAATTATTTTATGGGGTAGGATTAGGAGGTAAATATGATAAATCATTGTCTTAGGATGTAGATTATGTTATATTGAGGGACTAGGACGTAATTTTCTCATTCCCAAGAACTTAATGCTCCATGCATGCACGTTATTAGAGGCTCTAATTTAGAGCAGCAAAGTACGTCAAATTTAGGTTTGGGCACACACCAGCAAAATGTGTCCCAAGAGTAAAGCCATCCTATTAATAATTTTCAAATAGTACTTGAAAGGGATTTGCACGCAGAAATGAATCTGAGAATGGTTGGTTTTGACGGGTAACCTAGAAAATATATTTTCTTCAATTTCGGGTTGGTTTTGACGGGTAACCTAGAAAATATATTTTCTTCAATTTCGTTTGGAAGAATAATTTTATTCTTTTCCCGGTCATCTTTCTCATCTCAAATTCAAAATCCCTTAACCTTGTGGGAAATATGGAAATACTATAATCAACTCATACCAGCAGGCGCGGTGTCGTGAAGAATTTTATTAGTAAAATACTCCCTCCGTCGCAATATAAATTTTTATTTTGAATTTAAGGGTTATTGGTTAAAAAAATAAAAAATTTAAGGGTCATTTTGAAAAAAGGTTGTTTTTTAGGAAAAAAAATGCATAAAAATTCTTGATATTCACTCAGTTTTTTTTTCCACAAAATCTCATGAAAAACTTGTTTTCGCTTCAAGTAAAAACATGTTTTTGAAATGCGGAATGATATTTTTGTAAATAACTGAAACTTTTTTCTAAACCGCGCGATGACATTATGTAAATAATCGATATTTATAAAAACTCGCTGGCATTTTTTATAAGTGCCGGTTTGAATGTTTATAAGTATTATTTTGAAATCTAACACTTTATAATATTAAAACTGACACTTTATAATATTAGAACCGGCTTTTCGAGAAACACGTTTTTTCATCTATTAATGAAAACACGTTTTTCATTACGAGAAACCAATTTTTTTCATTTCTCAGTGTAAAACACGTTTTTCATAAGATCGACTATATTTTTTTTACAAATATATACTCCCTCCGCCCCAGCTCACTTAAGAAATATTGACTTTTTTGTCAATTTTGAGTTGCTTTGACCAAGATTTTATAAAAAAATTATGATGCTAATAAAGATTTAAAAATTAAAAAAATGATTCACTATTAAAATACTTTCAATAAAAAAATTCAAATTTTTGTTAAGATTATCAAATTTTCTATAAAGTTTTAGTCAAAGTTATCAAAAGTTGACAAAAAAAGTCAATATTTCTTAAGTGAGCTGGGTCGGAGGGAGTAATAAATTATGAAAAAAATGTTTTTTTTTTAGGGGAATGAAAATAAAATGGTTAAAAATCATTGGACATAGTTTCTTTTGTAAAAAAACATAATGATAATTATTTTTAGACAAAATTTCCAATCCCGGGAAATGTGGAAATACTAGAATCAAGTAAATTTGAACCACCCTTGTCTGTCCAACCAAATTGCAAGGTGGAGTAGGGCTAATAACAAACAGAACACCCCAGCCCTAATTTCTTAAAAAAAAAAAAATTGAGATTTAGCTACGAAAAAATTTGTAGCAAAATGTTAAGATTTCGTAGCTAAAGAATATTGGCGACAAACCTGTTTTCATCGCAATTTCGTCGCCTATGCGACATCGCTAAAGGGTATTTGCGACGAAATAATATTCTTAGTCGTAGGTATATTTTTTAGCTACGAAAAATAAATATCGTCGCCAAATAGTTTCTGCGACAAAATATAAAATCGTCGCTAAAAGGTATTTTTCATAGCCAAATAATTCTTTTAGCGACGAATTAATTCGTCCCAAATTATCCGGTCTTGTACTACAAAATATTTTCGTCGCCAAATGTTACTGTCTTGCTATGAAACATTTTCATATCTAATGAATTCTTTTAGTGACGAATTAATTCGTCCCAAATTATTCGGTCTTGTACTACAAAATATTTTCGTCGTCGAATGTTACTGTCTTGCTATGAAACATTTTCATATCTATAAATACATCCTTTTACTACAAAATATTTTCGTCGCCAAATGTTACTGTCTTGCTATTGAAACATTTTCATAGCTATAAATACATTCTTCTACTACAAAATATTTTTGTCGCCGAATGTTACTGTCTTACTATGAAACATTTTCATAGCGTAGCCATCTTTTTTACTACGAAATATTGTATTGCAAAATGTGATTTTAATCTAATTGCTGCTCCAAGAAAAAACAATATATATGTGAAAATATTATATAAAATAAAAATACTACACGCACTACAAGAAAAATCGATTTTAGCTACGGCAAATTCCGTAGCTAAAATGAAGATTCCGTAGCTAAGTCATGTTTAGAGACGGATTTATTCCGTAGCTATTCCGTGGATGCAAGTTCGTCGCTAAATTATCCGTCGCTGTGTTTGTAGCTATTTTAGAGACGGATATGTCCTTCTCTGATTTAGAGATAGATATGGCCGTCTCTAAATTAGAGACAGATATGTCCGTCTCTAAATTAGCTACAGATATGTATGTCGACGGATTAGCGACAGATTTTTCGTCTCTATTTAAATTGCCATTTTATTTACGAACTATTTTAGTGACGGATAATTTCGTCGCTAAATTGAGAATTTTTTTTAAAAAAAATTATACTAATATATTTTTAAATATATATATATATATATATATATATATATATATATATATATATATATATATATATATATATATATATATATATATATATATATATTTAAAATATATTAGTATATATTTTTAAATATATATTAAACCAGTCCCTTGATTTTTATTAATCTCAAATCAATCCCTTAATTTTTTTTAACTTTTATTAATCTTAAATCAGTCCTTGATAATTCACAATTACACTTTGCCCCCTAAACTTCTTTTCTACTCAAATCCATCCTTAACAATAACCATCCGCAACCAACGCCATCCACCGTCGACCAGTAGCCACCGTCTCACCACCATCACACAACCACTGCACACCACCTACATTCACAACCACCATCACACAACCACTGCACACCACGCCACCCAATCACCGCCGCAAATCACAGATTCAGAAAAATCTCCACAAACGAAAAACTTGATAAATGAAGTTTCTACAAAACCAAAATCAACAATGGGCGAAATCAAAACTGAGAGAGAGACGGAGTGTGAGGAGAGATTGAAAAATCAAAACGAAATCAAAACAGAGATGAAGAAACAATCGTGCGAAATCAAAACAGAGGGAGAGACGGAGTGTTTTCATACCAGATCTGTGGCGAAGACGGAGTGCGAACTAGAGAGAGACGGAGTGCGAACCGTTGCCGTCGCCGGAGACGAGAGAGGAAGAGGGAGGCGTATTGTGAGTGATGGAGGGCGAAGGAAATGGAGAAAGAGAGAGAGTGACGGAGGGCGAAGGTATCTGTAGCTGCGGTGGCGCCGAAGGGCGACGACGGAGGCTGAAGGAGACGGTGAGGGAGCTGAGGGAAATGAGAGAGAGAGAAACCGGTGAGAGAAAACAGTGGGTAGCTGGGTGGGTTCTGTAATGTAATTTGTAAATGAGGAGAGATAGAGAGAATTTCAACGTAGAAGTTTCTGTTGCTCAGGAGCGGACGCTCCCTTGGGGATGGAGCGGACGCTCCCCTGGCGATTTGGGGACTGGTGTGCACGGCATGGTTCAGTTTTCAACATGGGCAAGTGGGGATCATGGCTGGGCTGCATCGTGGCTTGGAGGCCTGTGTTTGGCCCTGCAATGTCGAGGCTTGGTGGCCTGTGTTTGGCCTAAGGCTTGGCCTGAAGATTGGCCTTGGGGACTTGGGATAAAATGGTTTGTCTTATAATTACTATGGATTTAGAAGCGGGCATTTTATTTTAATTCTCGTTCATTGATGTAATATTTTTATAATTACTATGGATTTTGGTGGTTTCTTGGAGATTTTGGCCCTTCGAGATGGGTTGAGATTATGTCGGGAACTTCATTTAAGTTCGGTGCTTGTAGAGTCGGATTCTTTGGTGGCTGTGGGGATTTTAAAAGGGTGTTTCTCCTGTCCCTGGCAACTTTCATATGAGCTTAGGGAATGTGGGAGTTTGCTGGGGGAATTTGGCATTCGACATGTTTTACGGGAAGCAAATGGGGTGGCTGATCGGCTAGCGGCAGTGGCACATGTTCATCATCATCATATGGTTTATTTGTTTGCTAGAGCCCTCCCGAAGGAAGTGTTAGAGGCCTTGAAATTCGATGTGTCGGGCTGCTATGTTATTCGTCGTTGATACGGGAATGATTATATGGATTTTGGTGGTTTCTTGGTGGTTATTTACTACTTTGAATGGTGAAAACTGTGGTCCCATAAATCATTTATAATGCCCAATCCATCCCGAACCGATAAAGTTTCATCTTCCGGATTAGGACCCCCAATACGTTCTCCACACCAGTCATCCCCCCAGAATCTAATATCCCCTCTGCCAACAATCCACCGACTACAATCATCCAGCTGTGGAAGAAAATATGAAGCCGCCTTCCACGCATGTGAACTAGACTCCGCATAGCTAAGCCCATACTTCTCCCTAATAAAGTGGGACCATAAGGAATTGCCATGTTTAGCCACCCACGCAAGCTTGGCCAGCAACGCACCATTAACATCACCCATAGCTCTCACCCCCAAACCACCTTCTTGGATAGGCCTACAAACCTTATCCCAAGCCACCCATTGGGTTCGTTTTTCGCCGCCACTGCTCCATAAGAAACAAGCTAACAGGCCCTCAATCTTTTTTATTACCCCTTTTGGCACCTTCAGAACACCCATCGAATATATTGGAATGCTACTCAAAATTGACTTAATTAATATCAACGTACCTCCGAATGACAACAGTCTCGCCTTCCAACCACTAATCCTCTTCAGCACCTTCTGTTCAATCTCCGCAAAATGAACCCTCAAACCCTAAACCCTATACCTTATACCCTAACCCTTATACATTATACCCTATACCCTAACCCCTAAACCCTAAATCCTCTACCCTATACCCTAAATCCTATACCCTATACCCTAAACCCTAAACCTTATACCTTATACCCTAAACCCTAAACCCTATACCTTATACCCTAACCCTTATACATTATACCTTATACCCTAACCCCTGAACCCTAAACCCTAAATCCTATGTAAAAAAGTTATATAAAAAAAGATAAAAAAAAACTAAACAAATGAAAGTATATAGAAGAAAAGTCAAAAGAGGGACGAACTACCCTATATTTATTTTTTATTTTTTTAAAATTTTTTTATTGACTAGAAAATAATATTTTAGTCTTTGTTAATTAGTGGTTTTTTTTAGAAAAAGTTATATAAAAAAATATAGAAAAAAACTAAACAAATGAAAGTATATAGAAGAAAAGTCAAAAGAGGGACGGACCATCCTATATGTATTTTTTATTGTTTTAAATTTTTTTTATTGACTAGAAAACAATATTTTAGTCTTTTTTAATTAGTGGTTTTTTTAGAAAAAGTTATACAAAAAAAAGATAGAAAAAAACAAAACAAATGAAAGTATATAAAAGAAAAGTCAAAAGAGGGACGGACTGCCCTATATTTATTTTTTATTTTTTTAAAAATTTTTTACTGACTAGAAAATAATATTTTAGACTTTTTTAATTAGTGGTTTTTTTTAGAAAAAGTTATATTAAAAAAGATAGAAAAAAACTAAACAAATGAAAGTATATAGAAGAAAAGTCAAAAGAGGGACGGACCACCCTATATTTATTCTTTATTTTTTAAAATTTTTTTTATTGACTAGAAAATAATATTTTAGTCGTTGTTAATTAGTGGTTTTTTTTTAGAAAAAGTTATATAAAAAAGATAGAAAAAAACTAAACAAATGAAAGTATATAGAAGAAAAGTCAAAAGAGGGACGGACTACCCTATATTTATTTTTTATTTATTTTTTAATTTATTTTTTAATTTTTTAATATTTTAGCCATTGTTAATTAGTGGTTTTTTTTAAAAAAAAGTTATATAAAAAAAGATAGAAAAAAACTAAACAAATGACAGTATATAGAAGAAAAGTCAAAAGAGGGACGGACTACCCTTTATTTATTTTTTATTTTTTGTTAAATTTTTTATTGACTAGAAAATAATATTTTAGCCTTTGTTAAATAGTGATTTTTTTTAGAAAAAGTTATATAAAAAAAGATAGAAAAAAACTAAACAAATGAAAGTATATAGAAGAAAAGTCAAAAGAGGGACGCGCTACCCTATATTTATGTTTTATTTTTTTAAAAATTTTTTATTGACTAGAAAACAATATTTTAGCCTTTGTTAATTATTGGATTTTTTAGATAAAGTTATATAAAAAAAGATAGAAAAAAACTAAACAAATGAAAGTATATAGAAGAAAAGTCAAAAGAGGGACGGACTACCCTATATTTATTTTTTTTAAAATTTTTTAAATTTTTTATTGACTAGAAAATAATATTTTAGCCTTTGTTATTTAGTGATTTTTTTTAGAAAAAGTTATATAAAAAAAGATATAAATAAACTAAACAAATGAAAGTATATAGAAAAAAAGTCAAAAGAGGGACGGACTGCCCTATATTTATTTATTTTTTTTTTAAAATTTTTTATTGACTAGAAAATAATATTTTAGCCTTTGTTAATTAGTAATTTTTTTAGAAAAAGTTATATAGAAAAGATAGAAAAAAACTAAACAAATGAAAGTATATAGAAGAAAAGTCAAATTTAGAGACAGATACTAAATCTGTCTCTAAATTTTAGAGACAGATGTTGAATCTGTCAATAAATTAGAGACGGATTCAAAAATCTGTCTCTAAATTAAAGACGGGTTAAAATCTATCTCTAAATTTAGAGACAGATTCAACATCTGTCTCTAAAGTTTAGAGACAGATTTTGTATATGTCTCTAATTTAGAGACGGATTCTGAATATGTCTCTAATTTAGTGACAGATTCTGATTCTGTCTCTATTAATTTAGAGACGGATTCTGAATATGTCTCTAATTTAGTGACAGATTCTGATTCTGTCTCTATTTTAGAGACAGATACAAAACCCGTCTCTAAAATTTAGAGACGGAATCTGAATTCGTCTCTAAATTAGAGACGAAATCTGAATCCGTCTCTAAATTAGAGACGAAATCAGATTTCGTCTCTAATTTTTGGTTCTGTCTCTAATCTGTCGCCAAATTAGCTACAGACTCCGTCCGTCTCTAATTTTCTGTCTCTATTTTCGATTTTCCTTGTAGTGACGTTATCAAAATATAATTAATTATCATTAAAATTGTCGGTACATCCCCAAATAACGAAGGCAAAAAATACATGTCTCTAATATCTCAGTTGAAGCGACAAAAACATATTTTCACTATCTCAAATCTTCACTATCTCAATGTAGTTGAAGCGACAAAAACATATCTTCACTATCTCAAATCTTCACTATTTCAATGTCCAATTATATAAATTTCTTTCCATAAGTAATTACGTAGTAGCTCTAGCCAAATGACTGTACAGAATAATAATGATAAGCTGCAAGACGAGTACATCCCCACTATACTAACTTTGATTGTGACAAATGATCACCACGAACCAATATCATACCTAACACGTTTCGGTATACTGAACAACGAACCAATATCATACCTAACACGTTTCGGTATACTAACTTTGATTGTGACAAATGATCACCACGGATTGAAGGTCTGTTTAGTTTTGGTACACCTTTTCTTGCCAAGACGAGTACATCCCCAGGCTGAGTACCTGGAGGAAATTGAAGTTCAGTAGGCCCCTCAACTGTCTTCACCTGATTTAAAAGACAATAGGAGAAACAAAATGTGAAGATTCCAACAAAGAGTACAAGAAATTAAACTCAGTATAATAGCAAAAACAAGGAAAAAAATATGTGAGTTGCATTTGGAACACAAGTTTTCAGCATAACATTTTGGTTAGTAGGCTCTACTTTAGTACTACAAAGGCATAAAAAAAGGAACACACTAAAGTTTGGAAATATTTCTGAAATGCTTCGCTTCTCAAATTTGTCTCCTTAGATTTCAAGTAAAGATCCGTTAGCGTTATAGAAGGCATGAAATACGAATACTATGGGGGTGTGGACAAAAAATTCATTATACTCACTTCTAGATGATTCTGGGATGAATTTCAACATCTTGTATTTCTGAAAATAAAAATGAAAATAAGAATAATCAGTTAGGGGTAAGCAATTGTCTGCTCAAGCTATGGCAGTTTTCATTTCACACCCCCTCCCCAAAAAAATAAAAAAAGGCCTTCTTGAAAGATAAAGTCCATAGACATGAGATCTTTGCAACTTGTACTCTACGCAAACAATCAAATTAACGGAAAAAACAGAAGGTGGTATATCAGAAGGATAATGTTTTTCATGTTGGAACTAAACATAACAAAGAACCAGCCGGCCAAAACTCTGTAGACGTACTTAACAATAACACAAGAATATAAATAGTGCAGGGGTAGTGAAAAATGGCATTCACAAACCTCTAACAAGTAGAAGGCGGACACGGCCAGGGGTCAACACCCCCTGCTTCATTGGGAAACCTTGCTTGTCACAACCTCCCATTATCTTAAAGACATAGCCCTTAAACTCCTGTGAAATGTCAACAGATATGTGAGTACGATGGGACGGACATTTGTGAGTAAGGAAAATAGACAAGTAATATAGCAACAATGCAAACTAAAAGAATTATACCTCGCCAAGTGCATCCCCAGTGACCTCCTCCTGGTAGATTCTCTTGTCATAAAATACCCGTCTGCACAATTAAAATAAATGTAGATGCTAAGCCATCAACAGTTTACTTGAAGCATAATAATCAACAAAACATAGTACAAGACTTGCTAGTGAATACTCCCTCCGTCCCATTTGAAATTACATAAGCAATTTAAGAAGTAGTAGTATAATATTAAGGTGTTATGAGTTTGGATAATGGGATAGGAGAGAGAAAGTGGGGTGAGAAATAGTAAGTGGATAGTTGTTGTGATTACAACAAGTGTGCCCATTATTTAAAAAGTATTATGACCGTTCCATTTTGGGATTTTGCAATTATAAGTCGGACACCCAAAAAAATGGCAATTTTTGCAATTTCAAACGGGAGGGAGTATTTTACAACAACGATAAACATCAACCGGTGAACATTTTTTTTACCAAATCATCCTTCTTTACCTCTTAATGAATGTCAAATCTTAACATATACTACAACTTTTAACTACTAACAAATTTAGTGATAACTAATACTCCTTCTGTCCATAAATGAATGTCTGAATTTTATTTAGGAGACATTCTGGAAATTATTAATTTTTGTACAATTAAATGGCAAAGATGCATAAATGTTCATGTTTTCCACTTCTCTAACATTTAGTTTTGTAAGTATAAAGTCGTGAAAAAAAATTGGTAACAAAAATTTATTATAAAAACATTTAGTGAATTTTTTTCCCAAAAATGACAATTTAATTTGGGACAAAAAATTCTTGAAAATGGCCATTCATGTTGGGACAGAAGGAGCACAAATAATAACGATAAAATTTGTAAATATTGATCCATGAATAAATATATCGCATCCATAGCAAAAATAATTGTCACATATTCTTTTATTAAAGTCAACTTAAAGACGTAATCAAACTACTCCCTCAGCCCCAGAATAAATGTCTCACTTTCAATTTTGGTTCATCCAAAAATAAAGTCGCATTTCCAAATAGGGAAAGCATCTTAGTGCAATTTTAGCATTAAACAAGTTAGTAAAGCATCTACCTTAAAAAAGGTTGACAAGTCAAATCTGAGATTTATTCTTGGACAGTGGGAGAAATATTTTACATACACTTAGTATTTGGTAAATCCTAAATATCAATTATTGTAAGAATAATAAGTAAACTATCAATAAGATATTCACAATTTAGCAGGAATGACAAATTATGAGTAATATTGTTTGGCCATTTTTTTTAAATAGACAAAAATAGTCAAAAGAGAGTATATTTTCTTTAGGACAGAGAAGTGTAAGCACATACTGCACACAATGTACGCCATAGGTCTCATGTTAATTAAAGGTACAATGACAACAAACAAATTGTTGGTGGCCTATGAGAATTCTATATGGTTGGACATGATTAATGAAAATCAGTGACCTGGTCATCCCCTTAAATTAGCATATCACATGGTGAGCGAAAACAATAAATTACAAAGCACAAATGCAAGGTTGACAATTCTAAATGCAAAAATAATGCAAGAGTTTGCTGCACATAAAAGAACAAAGAAGTAATAAAAAAAATTTAAACTTTTAAGATGGGACGGAGGGAATATATTCTAGGGGGTTGAATGGGTATTTACCTCAAGTTGATACCTTAAGCGCCTTTGTACTTCCATTTGCATTTGTAATGCTTCATTCAGCTGAGCACCCCTGCAATGTGCAGTTGTGAGATGTTGAAGCATGTCAGTATATCTTTGTGTGTGTGTGTGTGTGAGAGAGAGAGAGAGAGAGAGAGAGAGAGAAACAGACTTACGAGGTTCCATTTCACTAAACCACCACTTGGGACTAATATCAAACACTTGGTGGGCATCTCAATTTACTAAGAAAGAGGCACACCCATTCTAATCCAATAACCACCCCCCTCCCCCCAAAAAAAGCACTAGCCTCTTACTAGCAACTATAGAACCACACGCATAATTTTCACAAACTTGAACCAAATAAGACTTCTCCACAAAACATAAGATACCAAGCTCCTCAAATATATAAAAGGTTGTGCAAATTTGAAGTTAATATACCCCTTCCCAAACCAACCATCCTATATCTATTTTAGAAAAAAAAGATTGGGAGAGAGATCAATACCTCAATCTAGGACTCAGCAGAGACTTTCTATTCCCAGGAAAGGACCAGCCAGCCAGATTATTGTTGGGAAATTAAAGCATTCGGTTATGAATACTTGGCCGGAGTTGGGAGGTCTCATCGGCAAATTGAAGCTTGACTCGGCCGGAACTAATGGAGAAGCGACCGGCGTTAATGGTTGTTGGCCGGATTTGAAGGGATTTCGGTCGGAGCGATGAACAACGGAGGCTAAGGGTTGCGGCCGATTGCTTCTGATGTCTTGCGCCTACTCTCAAGCCGTCCAGATCGTCTTCTCTCAATGCCGCAGTTACTTCTCTCTAATGGCCGCAGATACTTCTCTTCTCAATGGCCGCAGTTAAAGAAAACGGCGACGATGAGTTTAATCGAATTAGGGAAGGAATAGGTTTTATGTTGAGGGATAATGGCACCTTATATTTGTTAAGCTAATCCCACATATTCGTTAAATAAATTGTAATATATGCATTATGGAATGTACTCAAATTTTAGGGGTGATTTTAGCATAATTTCAGGGGTGATTTTAAAGGTGATTTTGGCTATGCAATAATTTCATAGCAAATGATCTATATTTTTGTAGCGAAATCTTATTTACTTTTTGTTCTACGTAAGAAATTTCGTGCGCCAAAAAATTTGCCTAGCACCAAAATTTTAGCAATTCATTCAACGACAAATATTTTTGTTTTGTTTTCTTAGTCTAGCATTTGGCTACAAAACTAATGTTGTCGCAAAAACAAAGAGAATTGCCTACGAATAAATAACTCGTCGCTAATGTAAATCTTTGAACTACAAAATATTTTTGTAGCTAAAAAATTTGTAGCTAAATCCTCTTTTTCTTGGCATCAATTTTTGACCCGACATTGTTAATTATATGCTGTATTTTTATTCATTTTTTTAAAGATTTTATTGAATTTTGGTAGGGGTATAAATGGTTCAGTTTGGTTCGATATCGGCCAATTTAAAGATCAAACTACTAGTCATCAGTGGGAAAATACACATCGAACTGAATCATGAAAAAGTTCAAGCCGAACCGAACAAACCGCCATGATTTGGTTTGGTTTGGTTCAAACCGCGGTTAAGTTATGTGATTCAAATCGTGGTTTAGAACGTTGTTCAAACCGTGGTTCAGATCGCAATACAAACCGCGTTAAAACTATGGTTTAAACCGTGATTCAAATTGCGATTCAAATCACGCTTTATATCGCAACTCATAATCAATTTTTTTAAATCTTCCGTGATCACGAAGGAAGAGCGAGGGATGCGGGAGTTAAAAAGAAAAGTCGAAGGAAGAGAGAGAATAGAGGAGGAGAGAAGCCGAAGGAAGAAAACACACTATATAATGTCGATCGTGCGAAAAACTTGGTTAGTTATATATCACAATGAAGAAAATAAATGATGAAATTAATATTAAATAAGATGTAGAACGGGGGAGTATTAGTATGATGTAATGTAAGTTATTTTATTGATCTAATGAATGTTAATATATGTTGTATGGTGGTTCGACCTATTGGTTTGATCTAATTGTTCGGTCCGGTGGTTTGGTTAGTCGGTTCGATCTGATGGTTCGGTCTGTCAGTCTCAAACCGCAATTTGGTTTGGTTTGATTCGGCTTCGTTTGGTCTGATAAGTCTGACCACAAATCAAACCGAACTATGTGGTTTGACGATTTTTGAGATCGAATCAAACCATTTATGCAATAAAATCGAATTAAACCGCATGATTTGATTCAGGTCGATTTCAAATTTTGATTTTAATTGAGACGTTTACACCCCTAATTTTGGGAGTCAGGAGGCAGCATGTTTTGGGTTATGAGTAAGATTGAAATGGGTGAATTGTGTACACAAATTTGAAAGAGAGAAATTGGGAGGAAAATTTTAGGGGCAAATACCGTAGTATATAGTTCCTCATCCTAATTAAAACTATTACTCTCTCTCTCTTCTAAAAATAAAAAATAAATGTTGAATATAGTTAACTAAGTTAATATTTAATCAACATTTGATGATAAATTATTAAAATTTATAGAAATATAAAAATAGTTATAATAATATTTCTATAGATATATTAATAATCATTTTCAGAATAGTACAAATATAATTAAAAAAAATTAATTTTTTGATCAAAGTTTAACTAAATTAACCATATACAACATTTATTCTGAGACTAGAGGAAGTACTAAATATATAAGACATGAATTTTCAAAACTGATTAATGTTCCCAACTTTTTTTTCTGGACAAGCCCGCCTTTGCAAGAAAATAGACAGTTGTTAATGGATAAAATTAGGTTATGCGACCACAAACAATTGTAGAAAGGGCAAATGAAAAATTATGGTCTTAAGTTTGGGGTGTATGCTAAGTAAGGGCTTGGTGTTCTAATTTTGTCAATTTAGGTTTAAAGTTAACAATATTAGTCAGTTAAGAGTTTTGGATAGAAAAGCCAACAAAATCCAGTTAAATTACAAATGTTGTGAACATGCACTTAACTAAGGTTTGTTTTGATTTTCTGCATGGACATTTTGCCATTTAACAATTTTTTTTTTTTTGATAAACTAAAAATCTCATTTACCATAAATAAAAACAAAATTAGAATATTATAAAATAATTTTAAAAATTAAATAAAAATACAAAATCATTTACCAAAAATATTTATTTTATATTAGGGTTTTATCTATTATATAAATAAAAAAGCATAAAAATATTAAATCTCATTTACCATAAATAAAAATGAATTTACAAAATAAAAAGTAACTTTTTATACTTATGGAGCCATTAAAAATAGTAAAGTTTTAAAAGAAGAAAGTATAATCAAAAAAATATTCTAACTAATCCCAAACAAAAAGATGGAAAAAAAAAAACTAATGTCTAGGCTCATCCCCTTCATCTTCCCCAACTATCCTTCCCTCCTCCGATCAGCACCCATACCTCTCCCATCCCTTTCTTCCAAACCACACCACCAGGGGCGGAGCCAGGAATTGTCCCGGTGGGGGGGGGGGGCAAAATTACACGGGGGCTGCCCCCGAAAAAAAAATATTCGGGTCAGACAAGTAAAAAATGGGTCAGATCCATGAAATACAATGTATTTTAGTTAAAAATGTAAAGAATTAAGAAAGTTAACAAAAATGATAAAAGTAAGTAATTCAAAGAACGATTGAAATAATGTTGAAGTATTTAACGCAAACAATTTATTAAAATATATTACTCGTACAAAAAAGAAATTCAAATTTGCTAATTAAACTTGGGATAATAGGAAGAAAGACCAAAAACAAAAAAAATGGGAAAAGCCTAACTAATTAATTAAGATTGAAAAAATGTGAGGAAATTAGGAGAAAGAGAAAAACAAAACTGTTAAGAGAAAGAAATGGAGAGAGAGAGAGAATAGCAAACATAGAGGACAAATAAAATTAATTGAAAATGTAGGTAGCAGGGCTCAAACATGGATTTGAAAGGAAACACCAAAGACTTTAATTTCACCCCTTCTACCGCTGAACCGCACCACTCACTGGTGTTAATTTTGAAGTTAATTATATATAACAAAAAAATATGGAAGGGCAAAAAAAAAAATTTCCACTGCACTTCCGCCCAGAGGGGGGCAAGTGCCCCCCCATGCCCCCCTGGCTCCGCCCCTGCACACCACACCTCTCGCATTTTCTTCCCATCTCCTCCCTGCTCCGATCTGTGCATGAGATTTTAAATAAAATGAAAGCTAAAATCATGTTAAAAAATAAATAAATCTTTGATGTCAATGGTGGTGGCCGAATTTGAGGATAATTGGTGGTCATGGTGGTGGATTTTAGGAGAATGGGTGGTGGTTGTGGTTATTGATTGGCGGTTGACAATCTCTTATGTTATGTAAAATTGCAAAAATTCAAGCAATATATGAGTACATGTGCAAGACACGTGTGACTAAACTGAATCTCATAAATGCCTAATATTGTTAACATTTGACCCGACTCTAAATTAACAAAATTAAAACATGAAACCCCAATTAACATACATCCTTGAAGATTTCATTTTCACTTGTAGAAATTAGTATATATGAGTATGTTTCAATAATTTATCAAGAAAATAAAGTGCCAACAACAACATAACATTTTGATTGCAATGCAATAATCATCATTGACACTGATACTATTCCTCGAGTTGAGTAGCATATGATTATATAGAATCATAGTCCCTTTTTAACTTTTAATTTTGTTCTAAAATAAAGTTGGACAATGCATATTTCAGAAGCATTAAAAAAACAATTTGTTCTAAAATAAAGTTTTTTCGACTTCAAAAATTATGTATCAAAACGTTGCGGATCTATTAAGAATTAATGCTAGGCTTAAGGACTTACGAGGAATTGTATATTCCTAACAATTCAATTTCACATGTCCTCGAAATGAAGAATTTTGCATAACACATTTCGAGGTATACATTTTTGGAAATTTGACTCGGAAGTTCCTTTTGAAACAAATCACTTTCTCTCAAGTTCCTCATTAAATCGAAATGACCTGAAAGTTCTGATGCAGTAATATATAATACTGCATGCAATATTATTATATTCACTCATATGTGAATATAATACTGCGTCTATAAAACAACATGGTAAAGAAACTTCTCGAACATTATGATACTTTTTTAGAACTTTCCGGTCGCTCTCCCTACATTTTTTACAATGTTCCCGAGGAATCAAACTCTAAATTTCACAGAATTTGAGACTTGACTTTCATTATTGCACCAAGTTTTTTGAGACTTGAGGTATACACTTGAAAGATTCATTAGAATTAGATGATGCCTGGGCTTTTGGGGTCAGAGCGGTTCGAAGGATATCCGGGCAGATATATTTTGGTGTATCTAGAACACAACAAAGCAAATCACCGTTAAGGTCAAAGTCGGATGTTAATCCAACTCAGGCCATCGGGTGTGAGGATAAGATATCGAGAGTGATATAAGACCTGAGAATAAGACCTTGGAATGTCTTAGAGTGTGTGTGTATGTGTTTAGGGTTTAGACAATGACTTACAATGTCAATTTGACACTTACCTTTTTCAAGGGGATAAAGGTCTTCTACTTATAGGCAATGGAGAGCTACTCGCTGACGTAAGTCATGAGGTCAGCCCTAAAGGGCATCTTAGTCTTTGACCAGATACACGTGTCCTCATCTGATTGGCTCTGTCAGGAAAGAAAGATTCACTGTCAGAGGGGATGTCGTTGATAGGGATGGGAGCCCTGTATTTGGGAGGGTTGGCGCGGCGCATTAAATGCCATAGTAGGCGCCTGACTGAGCCGCATTAAATGTGATGGGACTGAGTCAGCTACTTGCATGTCAAAGCCAGTAAGTAAACTTGCTCAGTAAGCTATGATATTAATCGGGAGTCTGGTGAGATAATCGGGAGTCTGACATGAAACCGCAGTCAACATCTTGAGCGCGGTCAATGATATTTGCCGCGGACACGGATGGGACGGTCACAACTCCCGCGGTCACCAGGCTGACGATCTGGATCCCTTCGGTCTTGACTAGGATGGGATGGGATGAGAGGAACGCGGTCTTGACCTCGAGGGTCTATCTGTCCGCGGTCTTGACTCTGGCGGTCTATGAAACGCCACGTCATACTGGGCCTTTGGACCAGACCGAGCTTGGGCGCGGTATAGCTGATTCGGGCTCATCAGAATAATTAGGATATTGAGAGATATTATTAAGAAAATAAATTATTTAGTTATATATGTTGGTTTTGAGCCAACTTCGAAAACTTACTTTATTTAGAAGTATTCCAATTAGAATTATATTTATTAATAAAATGAGGAAAGATTTCTTAGAATCCTACTAGAATTAGGAGATCAACAGGTTAGGGCATGCCATATGAAATCAGTTTGATAGTGTATTCGTGGCATGAAATATGTACGCAAAGCGTGTTGATGTAAACAATCTTAGATGAGATAAGTGGTAGTCCCCTCTAAAAACGTGATTTAGTTGTAGCCCACTTTAAAAACGTGATTAGTGATAGTTCACTATAAAAACGTGATTAGTGATAGCCCACTCTAAAAGCGTGAATTCATGGTAGTGTTGGAATATTTTATGGACTTTACATATACTAGTATAATAAATAAAGTCTTTGGGCACATAGACGTATGTGCACTATAATTAATTGTATATGTCACATTAAATATTAAAGTATTTGGGCCTAATAAAGTGATCTACTAAAGTTGAAGGGGGCCCAAGTCATCTTTTATAAGTATGGGATCTATAATTAATATGTGTAGATACCTAAGGGGCCTAGTTGTTAATCTATAATGGGCTGGCTGACATACTAAGTCATTATAAATATAGGGTTTTGGTCCCCAATTGACCTACCTAGGTTTTATTCTCTTGATTCCCATTATCAATTGAATTCCAAGAACCCTAAGGATCAATTGGAAGGCAATAATCGTTCATCAAGTCTTCATCAAAGGATTCTCAAGATATTGCTATGGATTCAGGTTTGTCTATCGTTCCATAATCTTTGATAACATGAAGCATGATTGTCCTAGAATAAATATTTCGCATCATTCTAGGGTTTATGTATAATTAATTCCATCAAGTGGTATCAGAGCCGTAATCTTGCTTTGTTGTTGGGATTATTTGGATCGAATTGATTATGCTCTTTATGAACTAAGATTAAGAAAACACCAATATAAACTGTTCTTCAATTTTCTCCCTCTTTCACCCAAATCGGCCTCCTCTGTTCCACATCGCCGGTCGCGTAGGAGAAACGGAGGAGAAATCGAGATCGGGGAATGTGTACCAAAGATTTTTCCAGCGTTTGGATAAGAGGGTTGTTTGGGCAATGGATTTGATGGGGAGGAGAAGGAGGATTTGGTGAAGAACAGCATCGGGAAGATCGGTGATTCGATCTTGATGGTGTGGGTATGGGATTTGAGTTGTGTTGCATGGAGGAGGAGTTTTTTCCTCTTTGCAGATCTTGTTTCCATAGATGGCGTGTGTGTGTGGTTTGAGGGTATTATTGGTTGAAACCGACGATTCCACCCGTCTCCTTATTGCTGCTCTCCTCCGTAAATGCTCTTACAAAGTTGTTGCTGTTTCTGATGGACTAAAGGCCTGTTTCTTGGCCTTGCTTTGCTTTGGCCACATTTAGTACCCCTTTAATTCGTTTCGCGACATATTAAAATCCTCTTGTAATATGCGTTATTTGGATTAACTGTTAATAACTATTATTTGATAATATGATTATTATGTGTTATTTGGATTAAGTAAATGTTATTTATTGAAATTATTATTATGGACTTAATAATTTTAAATTTTAATAATAATGTTTAATTTATGCCCATGTTTGAAATTACTTTGGGTTCGTTTATTCGAACACATCTTGTATTTTATGTTATTAAATTTACATAGCATGTTACCAAAGTAACCTCTCCTATGAAATTTTTTAATTTAAAATACATGATTATTTAAAGTTTTTAGCGTGTTTGTTTTTCATGCGGGTAATGGTCGGCCCAAAGGAAGGCTATTATCTGGAAGAAATTCAAATTCGTTTGTGGAGATAAATATGTAACAGTTATTAAGTGTCCATGTGAATATTGAGTCGGTCCAAAGAAAGGCTTGGTATTTGACAGGATTTTACTGTTAATATTTGATTTCTACATCAAGAAAATCACTTGCAAGTTAATTTTCTATCCAAAGATTAAAATTAATGTTGCGTCGATTTTCTTGTAATGGGATAATTTTAATTTCAAACATTTATCTGCTTAAAGTTATATGTGAGCTTATTTGTTTTATTTTTGTTCTCTATTCAGTTAATTCATCGGACTTCTAATGTATCTCGCTAACATCAACTCGATTCCCATGCCGAATGGGATGAATTTTAAGAGTCGGAAAGAAAATGTGCTGATTGTTCTGGGAGTTATGGATCTAGACCTTGCACTAAGGGAGCCAAAACCCGCTGACCTGACTAGCACGAGTACATCTCAAGCTAAGAAGGATATGGAAAAGTGGGAACGCTCAAATCGCATGTGTCTTATGATCATGAAGAAAAGCATCCCGAATCATTCGAGGCGATATAGATGATGAGAAAGTTGCAATGACGTTCCTTACGAGCTTGAAAAGCGTTTTGCTAAGAATGAAAGGGCAGAAACAAGCACGCTTTTGCGTAATCCTGTTGCCATGAGGTATAAAGGTAAAGGGAACGTGCGTGAGTACATTATGGAGATGGCCAATTTGGCATCTAAACTTAAGGCTCTCAAGTTTGAGCTGTCGGATGACATGCTTGTTCATATGGTTTTGATCTCTCTTCCACCACAGTTTGGGCAATTTGAAGTAACATTCAATTGCCGAAGGAAAAAGTGGACTCTTAATGAGTTCATTTCACTGTGTGTGCAAGAGGAATCAAGGTTAAAGTCTGAAAAGACTGAGAGTGCTCACTTTGCGGCTTCCTCTTCGGGCTATAACAAGAAAAGGAAGGCTAAAGAAAATGTGGTCAATGAGCCAAAGAAAAAGCAACATAAAGTATCGAAGGGACAAGCTAAGGATTTAGCAACGTCAACGTCCAAGGGACAAGATAAGGATCCAGGTTGCTTTTTCTGTAAGAAAATGGATCATATGAAGAGAGATTGCCCTAAATATCACGCATGGCGTGTAAAGAAAGGTATATCTCTTGCTTTTGTTTGTTCTGAGGTTAATTTGGTTTCAGTGCCTAGACACACTTGGTGGTTAGATTCTGGTTCTTCTACTCACATCAGTGTGTCTATGCAGGGTTGCCTGAACTGCCGAAAGCCAAGTGATGCTGAAAGATTCATCTATGTGGGGAACGGCAATTCTATTGAAGTTGAAGCAATCAGAACTTTTAGATTATTATTAAAGTCTGGATTTTATTTAGATTTGTACGAGACACATGTGGTACCGTCTTTTAGACGGAATTTGGTTTCCATTTCAGTTTTGGACAAAGAAGGATTTACTTGTTCATTTGCAAATGGAGAATGTCGTTTCTCGTATAATTCTAAGTTTATTGGATCTAGTACTTTGTCGGTTTATGATAATCTTTATATGTTGGACACTGTTGCTTCATATCATGAAAACCTGCATGTGGAAACACGTTGCACTAAACGCAAATTTACTAACAATAATTCCATGTCATTATGGCACAAGCGATTAGGGCATATATCAAAACAGAGAATGCAAAGGCTTGTGTCAGACGGAATTATTGAAACACTTGACAAATCAGATTATGAAATATGTGTTGAGTGTATTAAGGGAAAACAAACAGACAAAAGCAAATTAAAAGCTGAGAGAGCTATGAATGTTTTGGAATTAATTCATACGGATATATGTGGACCATTTCCTACACCCTCGTGGAATGGTCAAGAATATTTCATTACATTCATAGACGATTACTCTCGTTATGGTTACCTATATTTGATCCATGAAAAGTCACAGGCATTGGATATGTTCAAAAAAAATTTAAGGTCGAGGTTGAAAATCAACATGGCAAAACAATAAAGAAAGTCAAATCTGACCGTGGTGGTGAATACTATGGCAGAAATGACGGATCAGGTGAACAACGTCCTGGGTTTTTTGCTAAATACCTAGAGGAGTGCGGTATCGTCCCTCAGTACACCATGCCGTGCAAACCTAGCATGAATGGTGTAGGCCGAAAGACGAAATCGAACTTTACAGAAATGGTGAGAAGTATGGTTAGTCATACTACTTTACCATACTCACTGGGGAGAGGCATTAAAGATCATAGCTTATCTCCTTAACAGGGTACCCACAAAGGCCGCTAACAAAACCCCTTATGAACTATGGACGGGCAAGAAACCCGTATTAAGGCATTTACACATTTGGGGATGTCCGATCGAGGCTAGGCCTTACAGCCTAACGAAAAGAAGTTGGACTCAAGGACTGTTAGTAGTTACTTTGTTGGTTACTCCGAAAGGTCAAGGAGCTTTAAGTTTTACGATCCCAAATCCGTAAATTTTTTGACACGGGAAATGCTCAATTCTTTGAGGATGTTGAGCTTGTGGGGGGACAAGTTAGAGATGATTTTGTCTTTGAAGAGGTTCCGGTTACCATTCCTCTTCCTACAATTGTCCTTGACCATGATTTGGATCTCAATCCTGATATGGTTCAAGAACAAAATTTGGATCAAGAAGACATTGTCAATATCCCTCTAGTTGTCCATGAGGAACAAGCTCAACAACCTCAAGAACAAGTGCCTTTAAGAAGATCCACTAGAGAGAGACGAAGTGCCATTTCGGATGATTACTTGGTATTTCTAAATGAACAAAAGGTAGACATTGGTCAATTGGAAGATGATCCAATCAACTTTCATGAGGCCATTGGTAGTTCTAACTCTCAAAAGTGGATAGTCGCTATGGATGATGAGATTAAATCAATGAAAGACAATGATGTATGGGATCTTGTCCCATTGCCAGAAGGAGTGAAACCTATTGGTTGCAAATGGATATTTAAAACTAAAAGGGATTCACAGGGCAATGCGGAAAGACATAAGGCACGTCTTGTCGCTAAGGGATTTACTTAGAAAGAAGGAATAGATTATAAAGAGACTTTCTCTCCGGTTTCTTCGAAAGACTCTTTTAGAATCATTATGGCATTAGTGGCACATTATGACCTAGAGTTACATCAGATGGATGTTAAGACTGCGTTTCTTAATGGAGACATTGAAGAAACAATTTATATGGTGCAACCAGAAACCTTGGTTTCAAAAGATTCAAAGGATATGGTATGCAAACTCAAGAAATCCATCTATGGACTCAAACAAGCATCCCGTCAGTGGTATTACAAATTTCATCAAGTTGTATTGTCATTTGGTTTCACGACAAATACAGTTGATGATTGTGTCTACCACAAGTTCAGTGGGAGTAAATATATTTTTCTGATTTTATATGTGGATGACATCCTACTAGCCACAAATGATACGGACTTACTGCATGAAACTAAGAGATTTCTCTCAAAGAAATTTGAGATGAAAAATCTGGGAGATGCATCTTTTGTATTAGGAATTCAAATACATAGAGATCGTTCTCGAGGTATTCTTGGATTGTCACAAAAGAGTTACATTGATAAGGTACTTAAGAGATTTGGCATGCAAGATTGTAAAATGGGTGACACCCCAGTGGCTAAAGGTGACAAATTCAATCTTGCTCAGTGCCCCAAGAATGAGATTGAATCTAAGGAAATGAATAGCATCCCTTATGCTTCGGCTATAGGGAGCTTGATGTATGCTCAGGTTTGCACTCGCCCAGACCTAGCATTCATAGTTGGTGTTTTAGGAAGATACCTTAGCAATCCTGGGAAGGATCATTGGATAGCAGTCAAGAGGGTCATGCGTTATTTACAGAGAACAAAGGATTATATGCTCACTTACAGAAAGTCGGATAGACTTGAGATCATTGGGTATTCGGATTCCGACTTTGCTGGATGCCAAGATAGTCGTAAGTCTACTTCGGGCTACGTTTATCTACTTTGTGGAGGAGCAGTTTCTTGGAAGAGTGTTAAGAAGACACTTGTTGCCACTTCTACGATGGAGGCAGAGTTTGTGGCGTGTTATGAGGCATCAAATCACGCAATTTGGTTGCGAAATTTTATCACTGGGCTGCGCATATTAGGTGGCGTTGAAAGGCCATTAAAGTTATTTTGTGATAATAAGTCGGCAGTTATGTATTCCAATAACAACAAGAGCTCGTCTAAGTCTAAGCACATAGACATTAAGTATCTTGTCTTTGTTAAGGAACGGATTCGAGTGGGACGGATTTGTATTGAGCATATTGGGACTAACTCCATGGTCGCGGATCCGCTTACTAAGGGTGTAACACCGAAGGTTTTTCATGAGCACACTGCTTGTATGGGTGTTGTATCACTAGAGTATGCTTAGATTGAGTGGGAGTTTTGTATTTTGCTCTTACATTTATTGTTATAAGTATATTTGGTTTTTCAGTTTTGGTTAATAAAGTTATTTTGCACTATGAATATTTGGTTGATCTCAAAATAAGGTTGGACCAGTTGAGAATAGACATGTGAAGATCACATTACATGTTATTCCATGCTACACATCCATACTTGATCCATGTCATTTAGTTGAGTTAATATATGTGACCACTGATGGGTCTAGTTGCGCTAATAGTGACGAAAACCTCTTTGATCCTTATGTTGATTTGACTAATGGACCGGATTGGTTTAAGATGACACAATTTGGTAAAGCATTGCTGTTAAGGTTTATAATGTGATATGCAATTAAACTAAGGTATTATACTATGTACATGTGTAAGTCCAAGTGGGAGATTGTTGGAATATTTTATGGACTTTACATATACTAGTATAATAAATAAAGTCTTTGGGCACATAGACGTATGTGCACTATAATTAATTGTATATGTCACATTAAATATTAAAGTATTTGGGCCTAATAAAGTGATCTACTAAAGTTGAAGGGGGCCCAAGTCATCTTTTATAAGCATGAGATCTATAATTAATATGTGTAGATACCTAAGGGGCCTAGTTGTTAATCTATAATGGGCTGACTAACATACTAAGTCATTATAAATATAGGGTTATGGTCCCCAATTGACCTACCTAGGTTTTATTCTCTTGATTCCCATTATCAATTGAATTCCAAGAACCCTAAGGATCAATTGGAAGGCAATAATCGTTCATCAAGTCTTCATCAAAGGATTCTCAAAATATTGCTATGGATTCAGGTTTGTCTATCGCTCCATAATCTTTGATAACATGAAGCATGATTGTCCTAGAATAAATATTCCGCATCATTCTAGGGTTTATGTATAATTAATTCCATCAGGTAGCTCACTTTAAAAACGATGATTGAGTTTCGTTCACTATAAAACGATGATTAGGTGTCGCTCACTATAAAAATGATCCATATTAACATCACTTTCATCTTCTAAATATTAAAGTGTCGTTCACTATAAAAACGATGATTAACTGTTGTTCATTCTAGAAACGAAAATTTAAGAAAAATAAGACATGTGCGGGCACAAGTTGTGAACGAGATTGAAGAAAAACAATAACTTATATGGTTTAGATATAAATATGAGTTCTCTAAATAATATAAACGTTGAGACAAAAATAATATATAATGTGATTTATTCTTCGTATTTTATTAAATATGCTATTAAATTGTTCAAAATGATATCACATTCATACTTTGGGTAATATATTAATGTTTTTTTTAAACTAATTCTAATTTATTTAAATAAAATCATCACAATCACGTGAGTGTTAAAAAAAAAAAAAAAAAAAACTGAGTTGGAAATTGGAACAATTTTAGAGGAAAGGCAATAATAATGAGTGGCGTTTACGCAATATCTTCGAACATCAAGGGTGCATATGTCTGAAACGGACAGCCATACTTTCCTTTCCAACCGCCTACCCGAGAAGAAAGAAATTTCATTTACATCCCATGTTCTTTCCGTCAGTTTCCACCATCTCCCCCTAAACTCCTATAAGCAAATTTTTTGACTTAATTGTAAATTTATGTTCTACTTTGAGTTAAGGGACACCACCCTAAGCGGAAAAAAAAAAAAAAAAAAAGAAGAAGATAAATTAGCATGCATATATATACTCTTAAAAAAAGTTCCATGTCCACCTATATCAAGTTGGTCTTTGGCAAAGAAATCATGAACATATAAATACATAAAGAGCATACAATATTATGGGGATAAAATGATAATTATTAATATAAAGACCTCAAGGTCCAATGGAGAAAATGGCGGCCCAAATGGGCTGAAATGGGTCAAATGAGTGAAACGGGCTTAAGGGCTAAAAGCCCATCCAGACTATAAATACAACGGAAGCTTCTCATTTCAAGAGGATGAGGTTCACTCTCTCTCTCTCTCTTCCTCCCAAAACCCCAAATTCACTCTCTCTAATGTTGAACATTCATACACTCAAAGACTAGATTAATGATTCTCACACCGGAGGGTTTTGGGGGGAAAGACCCCCCACCCCTAACGGTGTCTTGTTTTATAGATTGCTACGGGAAATTCGGAGCAGTGGGCAACCATATTCCTCATCCAGCTTGGAAATCCATGGTGAGCACTATTTTTTGTAGCATCAGTTTGGTTCCACGAGAAAGAAGTTGCCGGATATCCGACACCACATGCATTTTACACGACAGACGACGAAGGAGAATAAAAGAATGAGGATCTGTTGACAGGAAAGGAAACCCCCAATTTTTTCTATTTCCTTCTTGCCAACAGCATGGACTTCGGATGCGGAGCAGCTAGGAAAGTGGAAGGAACATATCAAACGAGTCGCAGTTGAAGAGCTCCTCCGATCTAACACATGGATGCAAATTATCCAACCAGATCGGAGCAGAATTGCGAGGTTAGCATCAGGCGACTTCAGTGGCGGAGCAGCAAGGTGGAGCAGCTTGGAAGAAGGAGCAGCGGAGAGGAAAGCATGAAGCGGCGAAATGCGGAGCTGAGCAAGTCGAGTGACTTCAAAGCCAGAACAACGATAACAAAGCGAGATCAAAAGAGAGCAGTCCAACGAACTATAGATGAAACTGCCGAAAAAAGGGAACTCGCCAAACACCATTTGACAACTTTCCAAATCAACTATGCCAACGACATCAAAAAGCATCTCGCTGTCAAGGAAACCGCGCAAGTGATTTTATAGAAAATTGATCCAAATCGCAAAAAATAAAATCGCCAGTTCAGTTCATCTCACCAGCACGATCAAAATCGCCAGAAATTGAAATCGCAAAGAGGCAAAATCGCAATTAAAATAAATCGCATAAAAAGGAAATTGCAAAAGAAGAAATGACTTATAGTCGTTTCACTGGCCGGAGTTCATGGAATCAGAGGATAACGGAAACCGCGGAGGAGTAGGAAACCGCCGGGAAACCGCCAATTGGACATCGCAAAGGAGCTGACCTCGCCGGCGAGATCAGACTTGAAGACGGAGGCGAGGTTGGGCGGAGACGCGGAGTCGAGCTGAAATGGTTTGACGACTTGAAAATCTTAAGGAAATGAAAAGTATAAAAATAAATTCAACAGGAAATAGGAAATCAAGAGAAGGTGGAATTTATTTAAGCAATGAAGTGGGCCGACCCACCCAGCTTCCTCCTTATCTCTGCCGAATTCAATTGGGACCATTAAATGAGTCTCAGATCGACTCGCCACAATAACTCTGGGTTGTCTCTTTCCACTATTTTGAAAATATAAATATATGCTAAATGATGTCTAAACATGATTGTTATGTTTCTCTGAATATTACTGTTAAAAGTATGTGTTTTGGTATGATTAAAGCACAAATGTTTATTATCTACTTGAAAAATGATTCGAAGCACGCTCAAAAGTAATAGAAATAAATGATTAAAAATGAATACATGACTTCTCAATATATAAACGAAAATATGTGGACAGATAATAAAATTAATGGCTACTTATATGATACATGTAATATTTTGACTGTGCTCCTTAAAATATTTAAATGTGACATGAAAATAATTATTGATGAAATGGAGCGCCTTATTAAGATCATGTTTGATAGATTCATTTACTTGGTACAGTTAAATGCTCCCTTTATTTCCTTACTCATGTAACTATTTGATAAAGTAAGCAGAAGTTAACTAGAGAACTTGCTCGCTACTTGCCTTAAATGATAAATGAAAAGGTACCTCCTAAAAGAATTGAAATGTATGTTGTGAATAGTATACGAGGGATATACTGCTAATTAGAAAGAAGTTCTTGAAAATATATATTGATTTATGCCTACTAATATATTTATATGGTAACTGAACGTGCTCATTTACATATTCAAAACGACATGAAAGTACTTGCTGCTAAAAACTCAACAAATCGAATCATGCTTTAATTGTTAAATTACTCCGTATCAATGCTTCAATTTCAACTGTATCTTGATTCACTCATTTAATTTGAAAATTGCGAAGGTAGCAAATTGTATGTCAACATCTTAATAGATAAAAAGAAATTATGACAAAAATAAGTTGGTGTTCAATGAAATGAAATATGAGAGTTCTATGCTCTATATTTAATTGTTTATTGCTTGATATTGTGGAAATGTGCATTATAGAAATACATGTTAATATGACAAGTGAAAAGGAGAAGTGTCTCAATCTAGGGGTTATCAGTATTAACCCATCACTTATTTGAAATTTCAAAATATTAAACATTGAAAAATTATGTGATGTGATCATATGCTTGGAACAAATAGCATAGCCTCATTAATTACAATTTACTTGTGTTTCTCATATCTCCTCATGTTAAATGCCCGATATGTTAAATAAATGTGGAAAAGACCAAACTTGATTCGCAAATGCTCTCATGTCTTGTAGGTACCGAGTTGGACAAAATGAAAATGGAATGCTGGGAATACGCCCAACCCCATCTCCCTCGTGAGAGCCATCTCCCTCGTGAGATTCAACCATCTCCCTCATGAGATCCCTTTCCCTCGTGAGAGCCATCTCCCTCGTGAGATTCAACCATCTCCCTCATGAGATCCCTCTCCCTCGTGAGAGCCATCTCCCATGTGTGATTCAACCTTCTCCCTCGTGAGATTTAACCATCTCCCTCGTGAGAACCCTCTCCCTCGTGAGATTCAACCATCTCCCTCGTGAGATCCCTCTCCCTCGTGAGAGCCATCTCCCTCGTGAGATTCAACCATCTCCCTCGTGAGAGCCATCTGTTGGTGTAATGCCCTAGGCTTTAGTTATGTTTAACTTAAACCGTTATGTATCATCTTTATCCTTGATTGTAGAGAAAGTTTATTATTTGATTATTATATATTTTGCATATTTATTGTAATAATCTCCGTCCCTAATTATTAAGTGAATAATTAGTATAAATGTTAATGGATAATCATATGATGATTATATGCATAGAGATGCACATTAAATTTATGGGTACTTGTTAGAGAACAAGTGACTGGACTTGAACCGTATGAGATTTATGTCATGGTCAAATGTCATAATTAAATCTCATATGGTCACTTCATTTAGTCCCTAGACCTGAGATTATCATGACCTTACATATGATGAAAGTCATGTTTGATTTTAGTCAAACGGTATCTTAACACGACATTTATAAAGGCTATCTTTGGCATGATCGGATTCATGATGGGAAGGATGATAAGTCAAGATGGAATTTGTCCCTCGAAAGAGAGATGTTTTGCTTGGGCCCCTCGATGAGTGATAATGATGAAAGTGTATGGCCATACCCCAATGTGATTGGACTATCATTATAATCAACATCGAGAAAGCATTGAACAAATACAAGTTGACGTGGACCATGACTTGTGTTCAATATAACATCGTGAGACAAAGGGAGAAATGGAAGTGTACCATTGGAAACGTGAACTCTTACGTTATATTATTTGGGTAGACATAATGGCTTGCTAGAGTCCGCTTATGTCTTATGAGGGTCGATATGATCGAACTCATTGCCAACATAATATAATCCTATTGGGTCACACACAATTGGAATGAATTGGTTAAACCAAAGGAAGAAAGTTGAGAATTCTTGATATGGCTTAATCTGTAGCGCAATAGAACTTGTCCAAGAAGACTTGCCTTGTCGTGCGACAAAACTTGTCCAGAAGACTCGTCTGGTCGCGCGACACTTCAATCCTAATGCGATTTTGACAGACAGTTTCCTAATTTGATTAGGAAACAAATACATATACTAATGTAGTATAAATATTAAGTCTGTAAACCCTAATTGTCTAGCCGAATTTTCAAGAGAGAAAAATCACAAAAGGGTTTCTCAATTTCTTCCATAGGGTTTAAGAATCTAGCAATTCTCAAGAACTGTTCTTGGTTCATTCCAACGTGTGGATACTACAAGAGGGTCTTCGCTCGTACAACGATCAAGACCTAAAGTTCTAAGTGTTCAAACAATCTGAAGATTCAAGTTTGTGATTCAAAATCACATTGACGAATTGTTCGATAGCTCAAGAACGGAAAGCAAATAAGGTTGGTAAATTCTATCTCATAGGAATTTAAATTAATTGTATAGAACGGATCCTAGGGCTCTTGGGTTTTGTGTTATTAGATGCTTAATTCCGCTGCGCATGGACCCATAAAACCCAACACCATCTCCCTCGTGAGATTCAACCATCTCCCTCATGAGATCCCTCTCCCTCGTGAGAGCCATCTCCCTCGTGAAATACATCTCCTTCATGAGATTCAACCATCTCCCTCGTGAGAGCCATCTCCCTCGTGAGATCCCTCTCCCTCGTGAGAGCCATCTCCCTCATGAGATTCAACCATCTCCCTCGTCAGATTCAGCCATCTCCCTCGTGAGATCCCTCTCCCTCGTGAGAGCCATCTCCCTCGTGAGATCCATCTCCCTCGTGAGATTCAACCATCTCCCTCGTGAGATTCAACTATCTCCCTCGTGAGATCCATCTCCCTTGTGAGATTCAACCATCTCCCTCGTGAGATTCAAATGGAATGCTTGGAATACGCCAAGTCAAAATGAACATGAAGGAAACTTCATGGCGAGTTGCCATTCAAACCGCACCTTGTTGGAAATCAAAATCCTGGCTTAAACGTACCAGGTATCACTTTAAGACACCTTCATTAGCGGCTTGCCAAAGTGATTTAAATGGAATATTGGGAATATGCCCAACCACGTCTCCACGCTAAATGCAAAGTGAAACACTTGGAAAAAGTCAAGTAATACCTCCATGCGAGGTGAAAGAAGTGAAGTGAAAGTGAAACGGAAAATGGTTTGGCGAAATGCCATATTTTAATCGAAAAAGGGTTGGCGAAATGCCATATTTTATAATGAAAAAGAGGCGGGATGCTGTGAATGTGGTGCCCAAATTCTTGTTGGATTCACGCGAGTTTGAAGACATCCGATTTAATTTGAAAAAACGGAGTCGCCACGCCATTTTGATTACCTCAAAATTTTGAAAAAATGGTTTTTACTTGGGTTCGGAGGTTAAGTTACCCCTTGGGAAGAACGTTTGGCGTTCACCCAAAGTGCCTTGCCGGAGCAAGTCTCCCAAGATTTTAGTAATCGTGCTTGCTTGCGTGCTTTCTTGTGTGCATGTGTTTGAGAAAAAGGGGGGGGGGATGTCCCAAGTTGTCTTCCGGACGTACAAACCATTTGTTGGTTGTCGCTCGGGATTCCTTGGAATTTTATGTATTTGGGATTATGATCCCGTCCTCATCTTATGACTTGTGATCATCGCATTTTAAACCTCGGGACCCTCGGGACTTGCGTGATCGAGAGAATGACTCTCTTTTGGTCAAAGATGAGGTTCTTTAGAAAAGGAGGGTCCTTAGCCCATCAATCCTACGCTTTAAGACGGTCGAGCTCGTATAGATGCTTCATACTCTTTCTTAAGCGATAATCGGAGATATAGGGTTCAAGGTGTCCCTTTCTAAAGAGATATAGAACCTTTAATGGAAGGAACGATGTAAAGATAGGATCTTTTACACCGGTCCATTCCTAGGTTGTTAATGGGGGAAATGTATGTAAAAATGAATCTTTAATGAAAAGATGACATTTTTGGGTTGCAAATGATGCACTTAGTTTAAAGAAATGATCTTTATTGCAAATGATGCATAAAGATTTGATTTTTATGCAAATGATGCATTTTTGTTGAAGAAATTGGCATTCATTATGCAAATGATGCATAAAGATTGCATTTTAAAAAGCATATGATGCTAGTTTATGGTAAAGACATGGTCTTTAAAGCAAATGATGCTTGAACAAGGGATTTTTGGATGCAAATGATGCATTTTGATTGAAAAAGATTTGATTTTTATATGCAAAGGATGCATGAAGATGACATTTTTATTTGAAATGGGGGTTTTAGGTGCAAAGGATGCACCTTTATGGGAAAAGACTACATTTTTATGACAAATGATGTCTAATGCATGCCAAAGGGGAAGGTGGAATATAAAGATAGGATCTTTAATCTACCAAGTCCCAAGCAATATAAAGACAATGCAATGAGCAAATTATAAAGCAATTAGGATGCAAAGGTAGGGCGTGCGAGGTTACCAATAGCTTCCTTCTTCTTTGGTCGGAGCTAAGAGGAGAGGTTGGTCTTGGATCTTCAAGGAGGAGGGAGGGAGCTTCTTGGCCTTCTTCTTCACCTTCTTGAGCTTCCAGTAGTATTCTTCACGTATTTGGAGTGTTTGTGGGTGACTTGCTATGGATTGTGTGTGTTGAAATGGGTAGAGGAGGGCTCTATTTATAGGCAGTCTGGATAAGGCTAATGAAGCCGTGCGGCTAGGGACAGCGAGCTAATGCAGCCGTGCGGCATTATCCATTGTGACTCAGCATTTCTAGAACCATGCAAGGTGGCAAATTCTAGAACCCTCTTCCTAATTAAGAAAAACGTGTTTCTTAATTAGGAAGGCTCCCTTCAGCCCTTAATTTAATTTGGGACTGTTCCAGAACATTTCCGGAACACTAGGAAGGTCCGGGGAATTACCGGGAAACTTATCGAAATTGCCGGGAAATTTAACCGGAAGGCATGAGCCAGATTTGGGTACTTACAGAAGCCCCTCGGCAACGTCACTTGCAAGGCGAGTGGGGTTGTCGATAGAAAAGGATCCGATCTGGCGAATGCCGAGACGGATTGGGTGACCAAGGTGGTCGAATGGCTGAACCTCTGGAAGGCTACCTACGTATCCCGGAGGAATCAAGCCAGGCCGTAGTTCGGAATTAGGATCCGCTGGTGTAAGTACCCAAATCTGGCTCATGCCTTCCGGTTAAATTTCCCGGCAATTTCGGTAAGTTTCCCGGTAATTCCCCGGACCTTCCTAGTGTTCCGGAAATGTTCTGGAACAGTCCCAAATTAAATTAAGGGCTGAAGGGAGCCTTCCTAATTAAGAAACACGTTTTTCTTAATTAGGAAGAAGGTTCTAGAATAATGCCACCTTGCATGGTTCTAGAATGCTGAGTCATTGTGGATAAGCCCGCACGGCTGCATTAGCCCAAGGTCTCTGGCCGCACGGCTTCATTAGCCTTATCCAGACTGCCTATAAATAGAGCCCTCCTCTACCCATTTCAAAGAAAAAAAACAACAACACACACAATCCATAGCAATACACTCAGTCACTCCCAAGACGTGAAGAATATTGGTGAAGGCTCAAGAAGGTGAAGAAGAAGGCCAAGAAGCTCCCTCCCTCCTCCTTGAAGATCCAAGACCAATCTCTCCTCCTAGCTCCGATCAAAGAAGCAAAGGAAGCAATTGGTAACCTCGCACGCCCTAACCTTGCTTTTAATTGATATACTTGCTCATTGCATTCATATATCTTGCTTGGGACTTGGCATTCATAGTTAAAGATCACATCTTTATCACCCCCTTCCCTTTTTTGCATGCATTAAGAACTCATTTGTCATAAAAATGTAGTCTTTTTTCATAAAGGTGTATCCTTTGCACCTAAAACTCCCATTTTCAAATAAAAATGTCATTTTTATGCATAATTTGCATATAAAAATCCAATCTTTTCAATAAAAATGCATCCTTTGCATTCAAAACCCCTTGTTCAAGCATCATTTGCTTTAAAGACCATGTCTTTACCATAAACTAGCATCATATGCTTTTCAAAATGCAATCTTTATGCATCATTTGCATAATGAATGCCAATTTCTTCAACAAAAATGCATTATTTGCATAAAAATCAAATCTTTATGCATCATTTGCAATAAAGATTATTTCTTTAAACTAAGTGCATCATTTGCAACCCAAAAATGTCATCTTTTCATTAAAGTGTCATTTTTCATCATGCATTTCCCCCTTTCCCCCAACCTTGGAACGGACCGGTGTAAAAGATCCTATCTTTACATCGTTCCTTCCATTAAAGGTTCCATATTTCTTTAGAAAGGGATACCTTGAACCCTATATCTCTGATTATCGCTTAAGAAAGAGTATGAAGCCTCTATACGAGCTCAACCGTCTTAAAGCGTAGGATTGATGGGCTAAGGACTCTCCTTTTCTAAAGAACCTCATCTTTGACCAAAAGAGAGTCATTCTCTCGATCACGCAAGTCCCGAGGGTCCCGAGGTTTAAAATGCGATGATCACAAGTCATAAGATGAGGACGGGATCATAATCCCAAATACATAAAATTCCAAGGAATCCCGAGCGACAACCAATAAATGGTTTGTACGTCCGGAAGACGACTTGGGACATTCCCCCCTTATTTTCAAACACATGCACACAAGAAAGCGCGCAAGCAAGCACGATTACTGAAATCTTGGGAGACTTGCTCCGGCAAGGCACTTTGGGTGAACGCCAAACGTTCTTCCCAAGGGGTAACTTAACCTCCGAACCCATAAAACCTTTTTTTCAAAGTTTTGAGGTAATCAAAATGGCGTGGCGACTCCGTTTTTTCAAATAACTCGGATGTCTTCAAACTCGCGTGAATCCAACACAAAAATTTGGGCACCACATTCACAGCTGGGGAAGGAAGAAGAGAAACTGGTCTCTTGCTGGGGAAATAGAAGAGAAAATGACCTAGGAGGTCAAGCAATTGATCCTACTGGGGATATGCTAGGAGTGACCAAGGTGGTCGGATATCTGAACCTCTATGAGGGGCTGCTTTATCACTGAGGAGTGACAAAGAAACAGGGTGACCAAAGTGGTCGAATGGCTGGACCTTTTATAAAAGGCTACCTACGTATCCCGGAGGAATCAAGCCTTGATCGTAGTTCAAGCATCACTAGATAGTTAGGAACGATGTCTAGGATTCTTGAGATTTTGACAATTAATGGAGAAGGTCACACGATTGACAATTACTGGAGGATGTCACCTGATTGAAACTAGAGCTTACGTCACTGTCGAGTGGATAGAGGTAGCTAGAGTTTGGTGAACTTGAGCATACGTCTCAATCTCTTTCGAATCAGAGATATGGGTTGCCAAAGCTAGAATGTTTTAAGCATACGTCTCAATCTCTTTCGAATCAGAGATATGGGTTGCCAAAGCTAGAATGTTTTAAGCATACGTCTCTATTCATGACAGAGGTAGCTTAAGTTGATAGAAACTTGAGCGTACGTCACTATTCGGGATAAAGGTAGCTTAAGTTGAGAAAAACTTGAGCGTACGTCACTATTCGGGATAGAGGTAGCTTAAGTTGATAGAAACTTAGCATACGTCACTATTCGGGATAGAGGTAGCTTAAGTTGATAGAAACTTAGCATACGTCACTATTCGGGATAGAGGTAGCTTAAGTTGAGAGAAACTTGAGCGTACGTCACTATTCGGGATAGAGGTAGCTTAAGTTGATAGAAACTTAGCATACGTCACTATTCGGGATAGAGGTAGCTTAAGTTGAGAGAAACTTGAGCGTACGTCACTATTCGGGATAGAGGTAGCTTAAGTTGAGAAAAACTTGACAATTCGGAGGTTGTCACCTAGTGTTATCCCGTTATAACGGAATTAACGGAGGCGACTGAGAAGAAGGCTTAATTGCTAAAGAGATAAGGGATATTTTCTGAAAAAGATGTTATCTTGGTTAAAAGATAACGGAAATTGCATGCCCAAGTGGAAGGTCCAGGGGGCGGGGATTGTAATTTCGCTCGTAGCGAATGAAGCCGCCCGGCATGAGATGGAGAAAAAGGAGCCGTACGGCTAGAGACCTGTTTTTGCTGATTATTTAAAACAGTTTGAACGGGCATTGGGCATTATTGCCACCCAAGAACCGCCGAGGAAGAGAGAGGAGAAGGGAGAGAAATTTTGAAATTCTTTCAATTCCCTTTGGCTCTACTGATTTGGAATGGATCCGGAGGGGAATCCAATGCCGAGGCAAGCTAGAAGGAACATCTCCGCGGCTGCGAGAAGGAGGAGGAAGGAGCTCGTTCGGACGGAGAGGAAGTATGACTTCCTTACGCCTCCATCGGAGCTCTATCCGGGGAGAAGGGAGCATAAATCAACGAACCCTCGATCGGTTGGGGTAAGCATTCTCATTTTGCTCAAATCCGTCGATTTTGCTTGAATTTTGAATAATTTAGGGCTTAACCCGAACTTAGGAATTTTCTAGGATTTTCTTAGGATTTTTTTTTTTGAATGATTTTGAGATGCATGAACAACCTATGAGGCTAAGAATATGCATGTGCAATTTATTTGATGAAAATTATGAGAATGACTCACTTTTTTCTCGCAAATGAAGTAAGAATGAGAAATGTCTAAATATGAGACGGAGTTCTTGCCTTGTGCTAGAACTAGGTCAAAATTCTGATTTTCAATGAGAAAACATGATTTTGGAAGATGAAAAGGATTCATGCATGCCATTTTTTGAAAGAATAATGCTTATGTGCAAAGAATCGTGAAAATTATGATTTTGTGCCTTAGGAAAACAACGTGCTTAAAATGACGTGTTTCAAATGATGAAAGTCACGTTTTTTGATGCAAATGATGCTAAAAAAAACTTTTGTGAATGCTTTTCTTTTGAAAACATGTGCGCTTTCGTGAATATATGCATGCTTTTGAAAATGACGAATGATTGACACACTTCTTTTTGTGCTTGTCTACAGGAGAACAAGTCTAGAGGACCATCTGAGATAGCGGTCAGGCTTTGGCAGAGGATGCCGGATTTTGAGAAGAATGGGGTGAACCCCAAGAATTTGGTGAGGGCTACCGGTCTGGACGCGTTTGTAGAGGCCATCGGCACGGGGATTCACATCACGTCTAAGAGCAAGGGCTTGGTCCAGGCCCTATCTGAGTTTTGGTGGGATAGCACCCATAGCTTCCACCTGAGCTGGGGAGAGCTGACAGTGACTCCTGCCGATTTTACAGCGATCGCGGCTGCGGTTCACCGGGAGGCCCGTGACTTGGAGAGACCATATTACACTCGAGGAGTTCCAGGCTTTGGTTGGATTTGAGCTGATTCCCAAGGGATCGGGTATGGAGACGCGGAACGTTGAGGTGGCGGTTCGTACTTGCATGCGTAACTTTGCTGCTAATGATGTGACTCGCCCAGAACTGCTAGAGCATTCATATGGTTGATGCTATCAGTCACTATCTTTGTTAATTCTCGGGACGCCGCCATGACTTGCCTCCTTGATTCTCTGGAGGATGTGGATGGGATAGGGACGGTCTCTTGGGGAGAGGCCGGATTGGCTGAGTTATACTTCTCTCTGGACATGTACAGTCGAAACAAAGCTGCTTCTATGGACTGCTTCTCATTTGCCCTTGAGGTAGCCTCTCTTTCTCTTCTCTTTTCTCTTTTCCGTCTTGAGACTTCTTATGAGAAAAATGACCTTTTGATGTTTTTGAACATGCAGGCTGGTTTTGCGAGGTGATCGGGTTCTTTCCTTGGAACCAGCAGAGTGATATCACCATTTTCCCCTGCGATGGTTCGCTGGAGGGAGATGTGAGGGATAGGTTCACGGGGAAGACCCGGATCACTTTCGACTACAAGATGGTGAAGCCCGTGCTCAATAAGGATGGACCGGATGGAGTGGACTTCTACCCCCGGGGCGATATCCGGAGATTTTGCCGGGAGATGCTATTGAGGTGACGAGGCAGAGGAGGTGGCTCACCGGGCCGACTTGCGACATCATATATCTGGGACCGTTTCTCGAGGCAAGATGGTCATGTCCCTCCATTGGACGCCATTACTCCACACGATCCTCCAAGACGGATGCCGCAGCCTGTGGACCGGCAAAGCGGATGAGATTGAGAGGTACCGAGGAGAGTATAGCTTCGGAGGAGTATTTTGACATGGGTACCCCCTACGCCGTGTTTGTGGAGCAGCGCACGAGGACGCCACGTGCGACGAAGCCGGCGGTCACTCGGGGATATGGGGAGGATGAGCCTACCGACCCGCCTATCCCTCCCGCACACCTCTCATACGTCGTACACGGAGTACCGAGGAGGATGAGGATTCCTGTCCCCGACACGAGGGAGCCCCAAGTATACCCTCGCCACCTGATAGCACCGTGAGTATACTCTTAGGGTCTTATTCCCTTTTAGCTTTCGATTTGCAATTTTCTCGAGATTTTTCCGAGATTTTACTGAGATTTTCTTTTCTTTTCTTAGGTTCCACTCGCACCTATGACAGGTTGGTCGGGCGAACGGGGGCTGGAAAGACGTGTGCCGATCCTTAGTCAAGAAGGCGCTGCGCTACTAAAGCGTCAACAAGCGTGCAGGAGCCTGTGCGCAAAAGGAGGCATGTCGGGGCGGCATCCTCTTCCTCGGCTTCGGAGTATTCGTCCGGTGCTAGGCCTCGGGGCGAGGTCCTAATGCTGATATCTTGGAGCATCGGCGGAGTACGAGCACGACAACATCCCTCTTTCCGCTGCGAGCGAACAGGAGGACGTGATGAGAGAGCCTAGCGTCTATGAGCCGAGCAAATGATGAGGAGGAAGAAGAATCGGAGGCCTAGGAGGTCTCTAGAGTAGATTTGGAACAAAACAAACAATGAACACTTTTTTATGCACAACTTGTTTATTTTTTGCTTTATTTTGACGCCGGTGGGGCGAAGACATTGTATTTACGCTTTATTTACTTTTCTAATTTATGCTTTTTCAATTTGCATATTATCTGAGCCTTGGGGCGATTTTTTTTGCTTGGAATCGGGGCTGAAAATGGGCCAAACTGATTTATAATGGTGTATAAATGCTTGAATGGCTTCTGGATATATTTTTGTACAGGTTTTGGTTGAAAAAGTGGGGTGAAAACTCCCTTGGGCAGCAACTTTGGTTGCTGCAGAAATTTTTTTTCTGCAGAGGGCTAATGTAGCCGTGCGGATAGGTCTCTGAGGCAAATGAAGCCGTGCGGCTCACGCCTGTCTCGAACCGGTTATTTTCTGAATAAAAGCAAGGCTTGGCCATTTCATTTCATTTTCACTCTAGACTTGTCCGAATTGTTCCCAGAGCACATTTTGGACCTAAAGACACCACCTTTGATCACTTCTGCGATGGAGAGGCCCGTTTGCCTACAAAGGGGGAAGAGAGACCATTTTACGTCCGGTCTTCAATCTTGGGCGAGACATAACTTCCAAAATCACAAGGGGCTGCTTGATTCTTCCTTCAAGATCAAGTCTTTATGGCATTTGAGGGATCTCCCGCCCGATTGGGACTGTTGAGAGCCGCAAAGTTACGGGACGTCCGGAGACATGTTTATCGCTTTTCTTACAACGAAATCGTCCCAACGCACGAAGACTTGAGCCTTGATTGGGGTCCCGAGACCGAGGCTATATCTATTCCGCTGATCGAAAGACGTGCCGGTGGCGGTAAAGCTTGCATCTTTTCTGCGCAGATTCCTCCAGGAGAGGCCGAGGAGATGATGGTAGCTTCGGACAGATTGACCTTTCCGAGATCCCGGCAGGTTTGGATCTCCACTATGGCCGCTACCGTGGTGGCTATGGACGCATTTATCCTTTGCGTCTTTTACGTTACTGTTTCTTCTTTGAGTCCGTGGGGATTTGTCATGGTGGTCTCCTGGACATGGTCGAGACCAGGCTGGGAAGGATATCGTTCCACCGGTTTTGGGGGAGACTTTGCATGGGATCGACAGGATGGCTCGGGAGACCATTTCATGAGGTCCGGAGTCCGGCTATGTTGACTTTGTGGTCAGCAGGAGAGGCTCGGGGCTTTGCACGGGGCTTTGCACTGGGGCTTTGCCGACTCGGTGCCCTTGGGTGATTTCTCGGAGAGGTGCACCTAGGCAGCAGAACAGTGGTAGGCGGGAGTCGATGATGGCTAGGTTATCCACTTCGGACATCCGTTGGTGGATACCACACTTTGGAGGTTGCGCACCGAAGGATATTTCGGGAGTCTTATGTTGTGAGGGTTCCGGGATTCTCGCTGGTCATCCTTCTACATACCCCGCTTGGTATCCGAGCGGTTTGGGGCTTTACAGAGCCTTTGAGTGACTCGGGAGGACATCCGGACCATGGAGGTGATGTCTCTAGACATGAGGACCCAAACTTCACTTTTTCTCGAGGGCTTGGACATACACCGGCTTTCCCACCCAGGGCTATCTTTAGGAGCAGGAAGAGCACGATCTTGACCACTCGTCTACTTGACCGGTACGAGAGGGAGATGGGAGCGACTCGGGTTATCTTGGAGGATAGACGCCGAGTTTTATTGGGGGATGACCACGACTCGAGTAGGACTACGAGGGAGACCGAGGCTAAGGCGAGTTGCCATAACCAATCAGGTGACTTGGTCAGGGACATGGAGGCTCGGTACAAGAGGTTGTCCGAGGTTGCTCATTTGACTGAGTCTCAGAGGGAGGAGATACGGACTCGTGCTCGTATAGAGAGAGCGCTTATTGACACGGGGTTGGTAGAGGCTCCAGTGAGGATACCAGAGGTCGGGATGAGGGATACCGACATTATTGAGAAGAAAAGGAAGAAGACTCGACGAGGCCGAGGAAAAGGGAAGAAGACTGAAGAAGACTCGGCGAATGACGGTGACAAGTCTTTTCTCAAGATCCTCTTATTGCCATTTACAAACACATTAGTTTATTTAGGCATTTTATTGTATTTTAGATCTTTTTAGCAGGTTAGCAGAGTCAAGAGGTAGACCGTGCTTGAACTCATCAAGAAGTTTTTTGACTTGTAATGAACAAGAAATATTATTTTAGAAATTAATCAAGACATGTTTCATGGAAATTCAAATGTCTTATTACTTGGGAACCGTTTTATGAAAACTGAAATATCCTTTTATTTATTGCTAAGGACGCACTTTATGGAAGCTTTATTGCCCTTTTTTTATTGTTTAGACCGAACCATATATGGCTGCCTACGTTCCCCTTTTACAAGAAAGGCTAAGGGGCTCGTGTCTTCGTAGTTCATTCCGGTGAACTAACAAGACTAAGTCTCTTTTTTTTTTTTTTTCTCGTGCAACCCGTTTTTTGCCTAGACCGCCCTTTTTGGGGTTTTTCAAATTAGCCGGGTATTACTCTTTTTGCACTAAGATTTTTTTATATATATTTTTTTTTCTTATTATTTTTTTTTTTCGTGCAACCCTGTTTTTTGCCTAGACCGCCCTTTTGGGGTTTTTCACCTAGCCGGGTATTACTCTTTTGCACTAAGATTTTTTTTTTTTTTTTTTTATTAGACATAGTATCTTCGGAGTTTATCACCGTTGACCGGTGGACAAAGGGATTGCCATCCAAGTCCGCAAGCTTCATTGCTCCTCCCGACGGTATCTTCTGCACTACATAAGGGCCGATCCAAACGGGTTCCCATTTTCCCGGGGTTGTCTCGGTAGGGGCTTTACTTTCAAAGACTAAGTCACCCTCTTTGATGTCTCCGCCTTGACCTTTTTATCAAACGCTCGGCCATTCGCCTCTGGTAGGCTCGGGTGTGTTCCATGGCTTTTAGCCTTCTCTCGTCAAGGTGGCTAACTCATCATGCCGGGCCGCGCAACCATTCTACTTCATTGACACTGTTTTCCAGGAGGACCCTTAATGACGGGATTTCCAACTCCACCGGTAACACCGCTTCCATCCCGTAAGTTAGGGCAAAAAGAGTTTCTCCTGGGCCGTTTCGACAGACGTTCTGTAGCCCCAGAGTGCTAGGTGCGGCTTTCGGGCCAATCACGACCACGGGTGGCCATCTTTCTGATGATCCGCTCGAGTGTCTTATTAGCGCCTTCCACGGCTCCATTGGTCCGAGGTCTCGTACGGGGACGACTTGTGGCGAGTAACTCGAATTCTCGACAGCCTAGCCTATCGCAGCCTCCTTCGAAGTGTGTCCCATTATCGAGAAATGATCTCGTTGGGCACCCCATATCTCGCACATTATGTTTTCTTTGATGAACCGGGCCACTTTTCTGGAAGTGAGGACCTTGTAGGACTTGGCCTCTACCCACTTGGTGAAGTAGTCGATGGCTACCAACACGAACTCGTGCCCATTGCTTCCTGTCGGGGCTATTTTCCCTATCACGTCAATGCCCCAAGTTGCAAACGGCCAAGGAGTCGTCATGCAAGATGTGTCATGAGGTGGGAGATGGTTGAGGTTGGCAAACCGCCGGCACTTGTCGCGAGTTCGGACATCTTGGGCCAGCGATCTGTCTCCATGGAGATCCAGTAGTAACCCATTCCGAGGATCACTTGCATCGGGGCTCACGGCATTCATGTGAGGACCGCAAGGACCATTGTGGACTTCGGTCATCAACTCTCTCGGCTCTTTCTTGAGTGACACATAAGAGGAGTGGTCCTTGATAGCGTTTCTTGTACGGGTTGCCTCCTAGGATGACATAATGGGAGGCCAACCTTTTCGTGGCTCGCAAGCTTTTGGCTCACTGACACCTTCTTTTGGTCTACCTTCTTCGTCTCGAAAGCGACTCTCCGTCTTTGAGGAATTGGTAAAATACGGTGTACCAAGGTTCCTTTATAGGCTCGGGTCCCGAGGTCCACTTCACAGAAGGTGGGGCTTCTCTTCTACCCACTCTGAAGGGCTTTATGGCTTTTCCTCGGGGATCTCTACCAATGAGGCTAGAGTAGCTAGGGCATCTGCGAATCTGTTCTTTTCCTCGGCAAGTAGTGGAAAGTCACTTCTCCGAACCGTCCGAGTCAACTCCTCCCATATGGGCATGATACAGGGTGCGAGATTAGGGTCCACGAGTCTTCCACTTGTTGGAGACTTGGTTGATGATCAGTGGTCGAGTCTCCGTAAACTTCGAGCTCCTTGACATTTCTTTCTAAGGCAGGCCTCCAAACCAAAGAATGCGCTTCATACTCGGCGACATTGTTCGTGGCAGGAAAGTTCAACTTGAGGGCTATGGGGGTATGCTCATCTTTCGGATCGACCAATAGCATTCCTACACCATTTCCTCTTTTGTTAGCGGCTCAGTCAAAGAACAATCGCCATCTATTCTCGTGCTCAACCGCAAAGATCCCTTCATCTCGGGAATTGGGGTTCGTGCCCTCTGTCTTCATTATGGGAAGTTCGCTGGGTGATCTCGACAATGCTTGACCCTTGATGGCCTTTCTGGTCACATATTTGATGTCGTATTCTGCCAAGAAGAAGGACCACTTCGCTAAACGCTTCGAGAGGGAAGGCTTGTCAAAGATGTACTTGATGGGGTCCATTTTCGAGACCAAATTCACAGGTGGGCTTGCATATAATGCTTCAATTTTCCGACTACCTGCACTGCCCCCGACACGTGTCTTTTCACATGCCGAGTAATTGAGCTCACTCCCCGTAGCTTCCGGGCCGACAAAGTAAATGGCGTTTTCTACCCGAGAGTCTTTCTTTTCCCGAGCAAGCATAGCCCCAATTGCCGTGTTCGTGACGCTGAGATAGAGCGTAAGAGGCTTACGTCTATGTGGGGGCATAGTACCGGGGATGTACTAAGTATGCCTTGATCCGGTCAAAGGCATCTTGGCATTCTTCGGTCCATTCTGTGTCCACATTCTTCTTCATGAGCTTGAAGATGGGCTCGCACATAGTGGTCAACCGATTGATGAAACGGCCGATGTCTTGCAATTTACCCATGAAGCTCTTGACTTCGTGCAGGTTTGAGGTGGCCTCATATCCATGATGGCTTTGATCTTTCGGGGTCAACTTCTATACCTCGCTCCGTGACCATATACCCAAGCACTTTTCCCCTTGTCACTCCGAAGGTGCATTTGGCGGGGTTTAGTCTCATGGAATGTTGTCTCAACCTCTCAAAGAATTTTCGTAGGTCAACAAAGTGCTGCCCACCCTCTCCTTTGGAGTGGATTATCATATCATCTACGTAGACCTCAATCTCCTTGTGGATCATGTCATGAAAAAGCGCGGTCGCCGCCCTTTGATAAGTAGCCCCAGGCATTCTTGAGCCCGAATGGCATTACTGTATAACAAGAGGTTCCTCATGGTGTGGTGAAGGCCGTCTTTTCTTGGTCTTCCTCGGCCATCTTGATCCGGTTGTAGCCTGCAAAACCATCAACGAAGGATTTGACTTCGTAGTTGGCGATGGAGTCCACCAGATGTCTATGTTTGCAAAGGGTAATCGTCCTGGGGCTGGCCTTGTTCGGATCTCGGAAATCCACACAAAGTGCACCTTCCCATTGGCCTTGGTGACGGTCACGATGTTGGACAACCATGTCGTGTATTCAATGACTACGATGAACCCTACCCTTGCAGTAGCTTCTCAATTTCTTCTTTGACCTCGTAGAGACCATTCCGGCTTAATCTTTCTCGGTTTTACGCTGCGGCTTAGCATCTCGGTGCTAGAGGGATTACGTGTTCTACTATCGAACCTGTCTAGCCCCGGCATATCCTTGTATGACCATGCAAACACGTCGACGTATTCTACGGCGGCTCGATCAATCGTCCCTTTCAACCCCCTGGAAGAAGCTTCCAATCTGTGTCTCTTTAGGTTCCTCAATAGTACCCAAGTTCACACTTATCAAAACCTCCTCGGCGGCTTGGGCCCGGTTTTCCTCTTTTCCGAAACCCGCTTAAAGATTTCTTTAATGTATTGTTCATTTAGTGTGTTTGCATCTTGTTCAAATGATTCATTATTAAGCTGTTGTTGAGTTTGAGTTAATTTATCATTTGTTAAGTTGGCAATAAGAGGATACTCGAAAGATCTGTCATTTCATTCAAAATAAGGGGAAAGATGACATCGATTACATTTTGATAGTCCTCGGGCGTGAGGCCTTCGGATGACTCGGAAGGACTGGAATTCAAAGATTCCCGACTCAACCGAATGTACGCTACCGACTCTGGACCCTACACTACTTATTGACTCGAGGGTGGCTTGACAAGGGTTGGGCCGGGATCTCACTCTTTCTTCTTTGTTGCCACAGGGAGTAGCGGTCTTGTCGGCGTTCTTGAAAGTTGGAGACTTCAAATTGATCAAAAACTTGCCGGAAATCATTGACAGCCGATGCAGTGGAAAGATAGTGAGGGGAGCTAGAGTAGCTTGATGCAATCTCTCGTAGCTCGTCCGTGACAAGCTGGGCTCATTGACCAAGAGTCTCGGCTCATCTTATCAATGCACTGCTGATAATTCATTTTCTCTTTACTGATCTTGGACACCACGACCTTGTCAGTATAGCCAACAGGAGGGTTGGCCTGGATAATGCTGATGAAGTCTTCTTCAGAGGGGATCTTAATTCTTCCTTGACTGGCTACGTATTCAATAGGCTTTCTGTATTATGCTTCTAGATCTGCTAGCTTTTTGTTGAATCTTACAATGGCAACAAACTCAGAATTTTCTACTTCAAGAGGATCACTGATCATAAGGATATCAGGCTGGACTGTGCTTGGGGTGACGGGTTCCTTGGCGGGCTGTTTGGCATAGCTGACATAGTAATCGAACTTGCCAGAAGGCTCCCCTAGAGTTCCGACGCTCTTGTCTCCGGCTTCATACCTTTCTTTTAGCTTCTGTTGTGTGGACTTTCTCTTCTTCTTCTTTCTCGAAGGAGCGTCTTCATTGATCCATTCTTGGTACTCATACTCCAGACAGTCCTCACAGTCGCATACATCATACCATATGTGAGGCTTGGGCTGAACTGGGATGGCCTCTCCGACTACTTGGTTATTACCATTGCTGACTACCATGTTGGCCATTTTGACACCGAAAAGCCGGGCAAACCGAGGATTCTCGCGAACCTGTGCGAGAATTCTGCGCTAACAAGTCGCCGACCCGGTGTTCTCACCCACTTCTTTCTCGGCTGCGGGAAAGGGATAGGAAAGGTTTAGACTCGGGGTAGGTGTTTAGTGAAGGCTCGAGGCAATATGCAAATTAGAATCTTCCAGTTTACTTAAAAAGTGTCTTTTATTAATATCTATTTGGTTGGAAAAGGGGTTTGCCCTTCTTTTCGTAACTACACTAGATCCCGGATCGGTGGGTTCCATCACTACGTCTATAAGCCCCTCGTATTCCACCCGTATTTCGACCTCCCAGGGTGGATGTACCCGGGCGAGGGTCCTATAGGGCACGCGGATCCCACCGACCGAGAGTAAAGAACGCTCCTATCGGGTCTAGCGGGTCATAGGACCTTTCAACGCATGAGCGATGCGGATTATAGTCAAGGCAATGCGGGAAAGTCTCGTCTCTGCCTTGACGGATCTTTGGCGAGTTTCGCTTGAGCCGAATGACGGTTTTGACTTTCGGTAATGTCCGAGAGAATAATAGGCATGGGTCGGGCGGTAAAAGCCGGATGACACGGTGTCACATTGAACTTCGTTGCATACACGGTGTGTGGGTCGGAATCGAAGTCGATCTTAGGTCAAGATCTTGCCAATTTTTCCTTGTCGGAATTTTGGCGAGCTTCGCTTGAGCGAAAGATCTTTTGATTTTTGGCAAAGACTCGGTCTTGACTCTTACGCATTCCGTGCGGGTCAAGGTCAATAGTCGATGTCGGAGTCAAGATCCCACCGATTCTTCCTTGTCGGAATTTCGGCGGAATTTCGCTTGAGCGAAAATCTTGGCTTCCGTTATGAGCTAAGGCTTGACCTTTATGTGGGTATGCAACTGGGCTATATGACACGGACTAGACCAAAAACCAACCAAAAGTCACGGTTTTTGAAACGTGTGACACGGGTGTGCATTGGTCGACACCTGGCCGCCATGGGGAGGTTGGGATGATTCCGTGCGCGCCGGGAGCATCGTAAGGCTGTCCGTGGACTGCATTTGGAACCACCCTCGGGTTTGAAGGACGTGAGTGCAAAAGTGTACGGGATATATCGGAGTGCGCGTAGTGTGCGGTCTCCTAAAAATGTTCCTTTTGAGTTAAAACAGAGATTTTCATAATGTGTTTTAAAGGAATGATTTTCGGGACGGGGAAAATGCGGCACATAAGCACGTAAATTTTAAGGAGCCCAGTCGGTCATGGCGAGTAGCCCCAGGCTGCTAGGCTCCGGATTAACCATGATTTTCTGGTGGAATTGCCAACAGGTCGCCCGGTCAGAATCCAAGGAGGATTGAGCCGTACGACTGCATGGATCAATTTTCCAGGTTCCACTCCTTTTGCTATTTTTCGGGTTGTTTCCCGTTTCAAAGTATGCACAAATTCCAAGATGCAAATGATGCAATGCATGGTAAAGAAAGCAAGCACGATTAATGAAATCGGCGATGGGAGTCTAACAGCTCAAAGGGAAAAGCTATCTTTTATTTTTATTTTTTCAAAATTGTTTTTTCGAAAAGGGATCTTTTGAGTACGTGGATTGTTAAACCACCGGTTATCCCAACTCCCACGTCAGGGAGTGTACAGGAAGGGTAAGTGGTTTCCACCTATATACCGAGTATCGATTTTTTTTTGTTTTGAAAATAAAAGCTTTTCTCCTTTGGGTAGTCCCCAGCGGAGTCGCCAAACTGTGAATGTGGTGCCCAAATTCTTGTTGGATTCACGCGAGTTTGAAGACATCCGATTTAATTTGAAAAAACGGAGTCGCCACGCCATTTTGATTACCTCAAAACTTTGAAAAAAAGGTTTTTACTTGGGTTCGGAGGTTAAGTTACCCCTTGGGAAGAACGTTTGGCGTTCACCCAAAGTGCCTTGCCGGAGCAAGTCTCCCAAGATTTCGATGTCGTGCTTGCTTGCGTGCTTTCTTGTGTGCATGTGTTTGAGAAAAAGGGGGGGGATGTACCAAGTTGTCTTCCGGACGTACAAACCATTTGTTGGTTGTCGCTCGGGATTCCTTGGAATTTTATGTATTTGGGATTATGATCCCGTCCTTATCTTATGACTTGTGATCATCGCATTTTAAACCTCGGGACCCTCGGGACTTGCGTGATCGAGAGAATGACTCTCTTTTGGTCAAAGATGAGGTTCTTTAGAAAAGGAGGGTCCTTAGCCCATCAATCCTACGCTTTAAGACGGTCGAGCTCGTATAGATGCTTCATACTCTTTCTTAAGCGATAATCGGAGATATAGGGTTCAAGGTGTCCCTTTCTAAAGAGATATAGAACCTTTAATGGAAGGAACGATGTAAAGATAGGATCTTTTACACCGGTCCATTCCTAGGTTGTTAATGGGGGAATGGGGGAAATGTATGTAAAAATGAATCTTTAATGAAAAGATGACATTTTTGGGTTGCAAATGATGCACTTAGTTTAAAGAAATGATCTTTATTGCAAATGATGCATAAAGATTTGATTTTTATGCAAATGATGCATTTTTGTTGAAGAAATTGGCATTCATTATGCAAATGATGCATAAAGATTGCATTTTGAAAAGCATATGATGCTAGTTTATGGTAAAGACATGGTCTTTAAAGCAAATGATGCTTGAACAAGGGATTTTTGAATGCAAATGATGCATTTTGATTGAAAAAGATTTGATTTTTATATGCAAAGGATGCATGAAGATGACATTTTTATTTGAAAATGGGGGTTTTAGGTGCAAAGGATGCACCTTTATGGGAAAAAGACTACATTTTTATGACAAATGATGTCTAATGCATGCCAAAGGGAAGGTGGAATATAAAGAAAGGATCTTTAATCTACCAAGTCCCAAGCAATATAAAGACAATGCAATGAGCAAATTATAAAGCAATTAGGATGCAAAGGTAGGGCGTGCGAGGTTACCAATAGCTTCCTTCTTCTTTGGTCGGAGCTAAGAGGAGAGGTTGGTCTTGGATCTTCAAGGAGGAGGGAGGGAGCTTCTTGGCCTTCTTCTTCACCTTCTTGAGCTTCCAGCAGTATTCTTCACGTATTTGGAGTGTTTGTGGGTGACTTGCTATGGATTGTGTGTGTTGAAATGGGTAGAGGAGGGCTCTATTTATAGGCGATGCGGATAAGGCTAATGGCCGCTGCGGCTAGGGACAGCGAGCTAATGCAGCCGTGCGGCATTATCCATTGTGACTCAGCATTTCTAGAACCATGCAAGGTGGCAAATTCTAGAACCCTCTTCCTAATTAAGAAAAACGTGTTTCTTAATTAGGAAGGCTCCCTTCAGCCCTTAATTTAATTTGGGAATTTGTTCGAACATTTCCGGAACACTAGGAAGGTCCGGAAATTACCGGAAACTTACCAAATTGCCGGAAATTTAATCGGAAGGCATGAGCCAGATTTGGGTACTTACAGATGCCACTCAAACAGCTCGCGTATTGACATAAAAAAGTCATGAGAAATGGTTAAATATATTTACACATTTTCTAGCAAGGCTGTCCAAAAACAAGCCTCACTCTTTCGAGGGGGAATGAGGGGTACGCACCCAACCAAGACAAAAGAAGTTTGCTAAAGTTTTTAGGACTCGCTAAAACAAATTTGATATCTTCAAAGACAAATTGCACAAACCGACATCAAAACGCAAAAGAAAATTCCAAAAATGAAACAAGTCGCATTCATTTTGCCAAAATATGGTCAAGTTATCAACCTGCAAAAATTGAAAAAAATATTCCCTTCAAATTTCATACAAAAAGGTCCAAATGGAAAAATTCCATGAAGACCCAGCTAATCTCAAGCTATAATATTCATCTCGACTAAACTTCACCAACACTCATATGAATTTCGAGGGGAAACCACCAATTTCCCAACTCGGGGGCTTCTCACCAAAAAAACATATCTGGAATTTTCATATCGCCAATACGTAGCTGCAACCCAAGTTTAAAAAAATTATTCACACCACCATACTCCCTCCGTCCCGCTATAAATTGCACACTTTCCTCATTGGGCGTCCCATTATAAATTGCACACTTCCTAAAATGGCAAAGAATTTTTACTATTCCCTCCACTCATTCTCTCTCCTACATTATTTTAATACTCACAACACCATTATAATTTACTATTTCCTCCACTCATTCTCTCTTCTATTTTACTTTTACACTCACAACATTTTATACATTATTTTTTTTCTTAATCCACGCGCAAACAGTAAGTGTGCAATTTCAAGCGGGATGGAGGGAGTATATGTTATCTCAACCAAACGGCACTGTCCATCACATGAAAATTGGGAACAACTCGCTATTTTTCAACTCGGGGGACTTCATCCCCCCAAAAAACTAATTATATGAAAATTTATCGTCTATGTGTCGTATCAACTCAACAAAACCATCTAAACCACATTAAAAGGTTTCAAGGATTTCAATTTAAGTCAACCTCGAGTCAATGACATCGCCACCATCAGACTCACTTTCCAATTAGATCTGAATCTCTACCATGTGCGAGCAAACAAGCATCACACGTGATTTCAACTTCAAACTTCTACCTTGGCTTGAACTTATGTTGGGGTGTTAACCTAACGGTTTATTTATATCACGCAAGCGCACGGGCTATTGTAATATAGCGGGTGCAAGTACGGATCGATCCCACAGAGACAGGGTTTACTTAGGGAATATTTTTGTCTTTAGAATAATAGAAAAGATTGGGGGGAGATAGAGTTGATTTTTGGAAAATATAAAGAACATAAATAGGAAATATTTTTAATAAAACTCTTATAAAACGAAGCATTCTCGGGATTGGAAATCATAAACATAACATTGCTCATCAAATTGTCATTGTCTTAGAAATATAGGTTTTCATTTAAATCAAGGATGGTATGTTAGGCTTACACTACTTCTCACGATCAAGGCAGTAGCGTTGTATTTTTCACTAATTATGTCCTAACTGTTTGAGATTTTCGTTTACGTTACCCCCGCCCTGTCACAAATGGGCATTCCGGCTTATCTCTAGGCCGACCATAATTAGTAAGAATCCACTAAGAACGAGAGTCAACATACTTTCCATTAAAGGAACATCCATGGCCGTTGAACTACTTTCGTGATCAATGGAACCTAGTTTCTTTATATGGTTCCGTCAGTCGAGATTCTCCGCTAGGTACTTCTCTCAATTGACTGAATCATACAAGTTGGACGTCTCCAAAATGTAAGGCGTTTTGAGAATAATATAGAGAAATTGTTTAGATGAAGAAAGAAGACAAGACTATTCATTTTTTAGATGATGAACATGTATGTTTTTGAGTTTCCAACCCCAAGAACAAGGGGGATTTACTCACTAGCCATCTAGAACATATAAGCAAAAAAATAGAGAAGAGAGTAAGAGGACTTATGATGAAATAGAAGGCAAATGGCTGAAAATGATGCTTCACTTTTATTGCTTTTCTCCAAAGTACTTCAAGAACAAAATATGAACTTTGATCTTCAAATGATCTTTGGAAATTGATATCACAAGTGCTATACTATGGAATATCACTAAAATTTCTGTATATAATTCGCTGCCGTAAATGTATGTAAGACTCGATTACAAAGGGTCTTTTATAAGGGGGGGGGAACTCTTCAAGAAGGTGCTTCCAAAAGGTGCCTTTTAGTCTGCAGTCACCACTTTGCACGGCCGTGTCAAGGATTTTGCACGGCCGTGTACCCTTGGCGCCAGATTTGAATTTGAATTTGGGAGACTTGCACGGCCGCTCCGAAACTAGCTGCACGGCCGCTCCAATAGTTGACACGGTCAGGCCAGTTCAAGGCTCAGCCACTCCATGGTTTGGGGCCAAAAATAGCCTGTCGTGGCCTTAAGTGCACGGCCGCTCCTAACAATAGCTGCACGGTCGCTCCTCTTGGATTTCAGCTTGTATGTTTGATTTGCTTTGTTGTTCCTCCATACTTTTGAACCAAAGTGTCCAAGCATCTTACTGATCATAAAAAGACTCTAAAACCTGTCTAAAATGCATAAAACATATCAAAGGCGTAAAATCTAATAAAATAGAAAAAGCAAGTAAAAAGTACTAAAAATGCAATGAGAAATGATGCTTTATCCATGTAAATGTATATAAAACTTAGGATAAATGACTATATAATAGTCACTTATCAAACTCTCCCACACTTAAGCTTTTGCTTGTCCTCAAGCAATTTTAAGATGAAAATACGGAGAGGGAGAAAAGAAAAGAAAAAACAAGAATGATTACTCGTAAAATAAAGTAGCAAGCCCTAAAATGACTTTTGGATAATGCCTTCATCTTTTTAGTCATATTTTGTATACCTTTAAAAATTATTTAGAAAGAAGCATTTTGGGGATATTTTTAAAGAGATAATTTGTAAGACAATAACCTAATATAGCATATATAGAATTTGATCAAGTAAAGCATACTAGAAGGATAAACTTAGATCCATTTCTTGGTAAAAGAGAAGCTTTCACTCTTTAGAGTGATTTTTGAGAAAAAATGAATTTATTTCTTTAAAATGTACAAAGAAAAGTATAAACATTTATTCACAAACTAGAAGTTCTCGAAGAATTGCATTGCATTTTTGAATCACAAGGGCGAAAAAATGGATGATGATAGTGGAAAAATCTCATCAAAGTTTCGACAAATTTATCTTATTTTTTCACGTGTTATATTTTTGCAAAAGACCTTAGTTATTTTTTATCCTTTCAAGTAGGAGACATTGTGGCTGCGAACCCCATGTTCCTAATACTTAGATCAAGAATACTTTTGGATATTACTCCCATTTGGCAAGGAAGCATCGTCGCGGCGGCGCCGTGCCCCGAGTTACTTAGGAAGTAATAGGTTTCTTTTTGCTTTTAAGGCTTGGTGACTAAGTCACTCTTTTTGGCAATAAGATAAAAATGTCTAACTTTGATTCGATTTGTGGAAATGGAAAGATGGAATTTTGATGAAGAGATGTGATTCAAAGGATGCGAAACAAAGGGTGTTTCTAATAAGGGAATAAACATTTAATAAAATGTAAAATGTACAATCTTAAAGAAATATTTTCAATAATTTTTTCATAAGAATGACCAAGTGTAGATTGATAAATATTCCTTCTAATCAAATGCCTTTCTCTTGATAAAACCCTATATTTTGCTATACTAATTTGTGAGGCTTTCAATTATTTCTAAAAATATCCCTATATTTTTCTTCTTACAAATTTCTAAGTTTATAAAAAATATGAGAGAAAAGACAATAGGCATTATTCTAGAGCAAAATGGCAAGCATAAGAAATAATGATTATGGATCATCATAGGAATTTATATATATATATATATATATATATATTATATATATATTATACATGCATAAAATGAAAATGCAACTAAAAAAAAGAAAAATTTACACTAGAAAGCAAGTAAATTTTAAACTAGAAAGCGAAAAATAAAAGGATAGATATACCCCCCACACTTGAAATGAACATTGCCCTCAATGTTTCAAGAAACAATGTCAAATATCGGGGGAGTAAAGAGAAACTTACTAGAATGGTGGTGGTTGAGGAAAGTCGTCCCAATTGTTGACCCCATAGTTGAAGATTGTGTTTACTTGCCTTTGAATCGTACCCACACGATTTTCTATATCATTCCGAAAGTAATGGAACTCATTGTTGAAAGTGTCGAACCGAGTCATTATTTGATTGTTTTGAAGCTCGATCCGGTCAAACCTTTCATTGAAATCCGGAGGCAATTGGGGTTGGTTGGGTTGATGTTGCTCTCTTTCTTCTTCTTCTTCTTACACCACTCTTCTTCTTCTTCCTCCTCTTGGTTTGCTTGGCTTGATTGGCCACTCCCCTTGGATCGCCATAGAATTAGGAAAGATCCAAGTTTGAAATTGATGCAGGTCTCAGGCAAAGCGGGAGTGATGGGACTAGGCAAAACAATGTGAGTATGCTGTTTTACCCGGCCCTACTCAACCAATTGTATTCCCCACGTCCTCTATCAAGGAAATCATTTGCATTATTCGTAGGGTTGGAATATCCAGCTTTGTCGAACCCGAAATCGCAACCTCATTGGCGGGCGGCATCACACGCGAAGAAAATGGTTGGGGGCAAAACGTAGAGTAATAATACCACCAATACGAATCTCCCCATTGAAAGTTGGAGAGACAATGTCACTAAACAACTCTATCAGAGAAATGGCTCAAATTCACCCTCCCTATGAGCCCTCACTGCAAAGACCATAACAAAAACAACTCATTCTTATTCACCGTACCCTTATCTTCCCTTGCAAAACGGGGTACCAAGCATAGAACCTGGCATGGCATGAAGCCGAAGAACGAGATGGATAATAGATGAGGCTTTTGCGGTTCTAGACTTGAAGGATGGGATTCCGGTTATTTGTTCCCAAGAAAACACATTCTCCCTAAACTCAAATGGGAAAATCTGTTTCATAATTCGTATAAGCGGGCCAACTCTAAAATCCCGTTTATGTCAAGAAAGTGAGAATTGAAACTCCCCTCTCCACCAAGCCTAAAATATAAATGTATCAATTGATAGGGCTCTCCCGTGATCTCCACAAATTTACGTTGTAAATTCCTTCCTCATAGTGCACAAGAACTCCAAAGTGATCCTTTCGCCTGTAGGTTTTTGCATCCAATTGAGAAAACCACCACAACCAAACCCGGTGTGGGAACTTTCTTACATTGGAATAAACATCTAAGGCTTTGGAAAGGGCGGGAATATCTCGGGAATTGGGTTGGCCTAATCCTCTTTTCGACGAAGGGCGGTAAATCTAGCCACTTCGGAAGGCTCTCCTAAACTCAATACCTAAATCATTGGAGTGTTGGGTTCCGATTAGGGTAGGAGATGGTTTCTTTCGGGACCTTTTCGAACCCCTTTCAAGTTAGCCTTTCCTTTTCCCTTTCCTCTTTCCATTGAAAATTTGCGAAAAATACCCAAAACTTCACCTAGACTAAAAAGAAAGTAGATTACCCGGATACATTGTTTGAAAAGATTAGAAATCTTTGTTGATCGAGCCACAGAGATGACATCCAAAAGCTCCTTCCTTGCACCTTAATTCGGAGTAATCCTTCTTGAATTTATTGAAATGGGTGGAAGCGGTTTTCAATTTTTCGGAATTGGGGTTTTAGAGGGGTTTTGGGATAATTTTGATTGAAGAGAAATGGTTGACTGGAGAATTTGAGAAGGATTGAGGGTTGTATTGTGAGTTAAAATGGTGGAGGAGTGGTTTTTTTAAAGTGGGTAGAAGGTGGAGGTATCGAGGGAGAGTCAAGAAG